>JAZGTJ010012838.1:0-15524 GCA_036877575.1 Botia almorhae
TTTAAAGAACTAAAATTACAATTACTTTACGTTAATCAGCATAAATTAAAGGCTGTACAACAAAAACAGCCATACAGTACAAATATTATGTGTTTCTGTACCATGAGTTTACAATGTAAATACTAAAAGACAAGATAATGATATATGTCAATGTATCTTTTTACAGTAATGAGGTTCCTTAATGGGTTTCATGAGATGAAGCTGGTTTGTCTTGGTTTCTCCAGCAGAGTTCTGATCTGCTTTGGTTCTCTGTGTCCTGGAGGATGAAGATGAGGATGAGTCTGGAGAGCAGTTGAGAGGATGAAGGTTAAGTATCTGTGTGATATGACTGATTGAATACAGAACTCAGCTGGCGTGTTCAGACATGAGGATGACGTGATGTATGACCACAGGAGGTGTGAGCGATTACTGAACATTCATTTATCTGTGGATGAAATGAAGCAGTTTTAATACACCAGAGAACCTTTTTCAGCACTACTTTACTGGTTCTTAACTGATCACAGATCAGCTCTGATAAAGTTACAGGAAAGTAGAGTTTTAGATTGAATACATTATATGTTGCCTTACATCAAGTTTGAACTAGTCTGATTACAGCATATTATGTTAATATACGTGTAAACTGTTGAATTATCATCACCTCTAGAGGGCATCAGTGAGCCCAGCGTTCACAAACACATCACAGAATCACATTTCTTGTTTTCATGCAGATATCCGGTGATTCTTCAGCTGTGATTCTTTACAGATTTTGTTTAAAGAAAGCAATAGATACTAATAAGTGTTACGGTAATAAAGTTTAGAAACAAACATGTGTAAAGCAGGTGTCCTCACTGATACTGTATTTTTAATGGGCATTAGTGCTGGAGTTGATAGACTTAAGACTACTGACAGCAGTGACATTTATAACAGAAGCAAAAGGTTTTTGGCTGTTTTAAGGTCAATAAATGTCAGTAAACAATACAAGGTGACTGTGGTGCTTTGCATGTGTAGACATTTTAAATGTTTAGATGTGTCTATATAGGCCAGTGGAGTGTTGGTAGATGAAGACAATTGGAGACCGGCTTGAATTTGTTTACTTACATTAAATCAATGACATTAAATGACAGAATATCAGGTCTGTCATCTGTGATGATGTCACACTGTTTACTGTACGTCTTTAAGATGGTGTGTAGTCAGTCTGAGTTCACACTGCAGGTTAGTTCATCATTAGTTCTACTATACTGTGTTTCGGAGAGTATATCCATTAATTGTGTTACACCTTCTGATTGTAGTATGTTTGACTTGAACGGGGTTCTGATGTTATTTCTGTGAGAATGTTCAGTTTGATGATATGTGATGTTATCACAGTGTAGTTTGGTGAGGTGAATCCATGGCGAGGGAACATGAACATATAGCAGTTCGGGACAGTTGTGGTACTGGCTATCATTGATTCAACACCAGTGGATGTGCTGGAGCACATGTGCATTTGGGCGTGTGTTCTGAGTGGGTTGTGTGTTTTTGTAAGCGAACTGGGCCGGTGGTTCGTGTCTCTCCACCCGTTTCCACTCGCCCAACCCCCACATAGCACAAATCCCGCCCCCCTTCATTCCCAACAACCGAACATGATAACACCCCCTTACGAAACGTCATCAACTCCGCGCAATGCCTCACGGGAGTTATAGTCCACATGCCCCTAGCGGTGAACAAGCACAGCGCTGCCTTGAACTACAACCTCCAAACGGCACCTCGCCAACCGACCGTTGCCGTCCAATCTGAATATGTGGGAGGGGAGCATCCGCCCACAAAAGCCATTGCAATTTTAGTGTGCTTCAAATGCAATTGTGCATCAAAAAAGTGAACAACTGGACTTTCGACAAATATCGCGAGTGAATTTCGCGGCATAAAGGCGCCCGAGGCAGATAAATGAGAGAGAGAAATAGCCGGACGTGATGGTTTGGCATTCAGATATTTAAATGCAGTGGGTGGGCCCTCGCGCAGACGGAGATCTCTGACAGACCTTCATGTACCTCCGCGAAGGATTACAGTTCAATCCTGCAACTAACACAACAAATAGGGCGGATTTTAAGTCACACGGAACTGGTGCCATTGAACCCGACCCACTCGGACTGTACTGGCATTTTGTGCTCCGTTATAGAAGGGTGTTTTTGCATTGGCACCGCCCTTCCTGACGGGGTGGGTCCGTGCGTCAGAGCTGCGCCACAGTCTGCGGGCGCTGGAGAAAATAGGCCGTCCTTCTGCTGGGCTGCTGCCTGCCTTCCACTGCGTCCGGCCTTTTTTTCTCTTAAACAACTCCTCTCCGGGTTTTATTAATGCGGAATGAGTGGTACGTACCCTCCCCTGCTTATGCGTCTCCACCCCTCAATTCTCAATGCGTGTGTCTGTGTCATCTCTATGTGTCCCCCACTGCAAGTGTGATCTGCTGTTTATTTGTACCTATTGATCAGTTTAGAGGCGATGTGCAGTGTGTGTAAAGGACGCACAGCCCTGTTGTTGGAGATGTTTGTATGTTTAGATATGCTGGGTGCTTTTAACTCATGTTTTCATGAATTTAATTTGTAGCTCCACACACATTTTTTTGAAGCTGACATGAAGATCTTTTCCCAGATCAAAAGAAGGACGCTATGGCCACAGATGGGGGGAAAACCAGTGGAGGTCAAGCGGGTACGAAGGGGAAAAGTTCTGGATCGCAGGTATCAGAGATTTGAAGTTTGGATTGAACGGTGTTGCCATTTGACCCACAATTGAAAGCACTTCCTGATAATTGAAGAGCATTTACAGGATGTCCCATCTCCCCGTTTGTGCTGTGCGTGTGTAATTATGAGTAACACGTTTGTGAAGTGGGTTATTTAACGTCTTTAATTTAGAGTTTGTTCACACAAACCTGCAGTGGGGTTCAGCAAGTCTTTCATCACACTGAAAGTCAGGGAAGTTTTGGGGATGTGAGGAATATACAGCAAAATCATATAACAGTAACATGCAGCATTTAGTCAAATAAGCCGTTTGGTTACATTAACCCTGTTAACAGCATGATTTATTGCTTCTATTGAAACAGCACCCAGGATGCTGTTTTGAACATTCACAAAGCATGCATGAGTAACACAGATCAGAACACATGCTACACAGCCCTGTGCCATTGTTTCCTTCATATTTATTTATTTTATTTTATTGTGTTTTTCAAGTTCAACTTTAACTCAAATTGCTATGCTAATGATGTAATGAGAAACATCTTTACTACTTGTCTTAGACTTCTGGTCCTTACTGTACTTGGTACTTGGAAGGTTTATGTGATATCATTTGTACATCAGTTTCAGCTGAAATGACTTCATGAGTTATTTTGTAATGATGAGTGTTTGATGGGGAAATACAGACACTGTGGTTCTCACATACGCACCTCCTCTTCCTGTGAACCCGCCCACATCTGCTGACACTAACACAACACTGCTTCTGTTTGTGTGTGTAGGATGCACAGCCGTCACCTCTCGCATTGCTTGCAGCAACGTGCAGTAAAATAGGAGGTGTCGGAGGTGAGGGTCAGGCAGCCCAACAGCAGATCATAATCGACACGAATCAGGGTCTCCTGCAGCTGCAGAACCCCACGCAGCAGCTGGAGCTTGTTCCGGCTCAATTAACAGGAAATGGGTGGCAGATCATAGCCACTTCCCCTGCGGTAACCAAGGACACCATACAGCAGTCAGGAGTTGCTGCGGCTAACATAGTAACTGGCGAGGGCACAGTGGGGAGAAAGGTCAAGGCGTCGGGTTCGAATAATGCACCTCCTGCACAACAACAGCAGCAATTTCAAATCATCCAGGTGCAGAATTTGCCGAACTCAACAGGAGGAGTCCAGTACCAGGTCATCCCACACCTGCAGACTGCAGACGGACAGCAAATCCAAATTAACCCCAGTAACCCTACAGCCTTAAGTGTTCAGCCAGAACAGATCCAACTCATCCCCACCGGAAACAACCAAGCCATCTTGACCACACCTCAGCGGGCGGGTTCCGCCAGCATTGTCACACAGAATCTGACCAATCAGACGATTCCGCTTCAGATCAGGCCTTCGTTTCCACTCCAGCTACAAACCATACAGGGTACACAAGCCCCTGTGGTGACTACACTACCCATCAACCTCGGCGGTGTGACCTTGGCTCTACCTGTCATCAACAACGTAGCGGGAGGTGGAGGATCCGTTCAGCTGGTCCAATCAAGTGACGGGAGTATTTCCAATGGCAACCAGTTAATAACTACAACCATCACAAGCGCAGCAGAGCCAATGGGTGTTTCAGCCTGCACAACAACTGCACCAGCCATGGATTCCACTGTTGTGACCTCTACAGATGGTACGACATTATCAACTGCAGCTATGGTGTCTGTTGGTGCTACAGAGAGCCAGAAGGATGGTCAGGGGCAGATGGGCGAGTCGGACACCCAGAACATAGCTCAGCCTAATGGACTCCAACCTGCATCGGACCAGGCTGGCCAGATCCAGCAATTCCAAATTGTGGGCCATCCAGTTCTGCAACAGATCCAGATTCAGTCGCCCCAGCAGCAGGTGGTCCAAGGGTCCATACAGATCCAGCCTGGGCAGACCTTACAACCCATTCAGCAGAATCTTCAGCTTCAAGCCTTCCAGAACCCAACCCAAGTTCTGATCCGAACACCCACTCTTACACCCTCAGGGCAGATCAGCTGGCAGACAGTTCAGGTGCAGAATGCAGGTGTGCCTCAACAGCTGACGCTTGCACCTGTAACATCAAACGCTGGTGGAGGCACATTCACCCAGATCACTCCGCTGACGCTCGGAGGTTCACCCATCACGCTGAGCGCGGCCCAGCTGCCCTCTGGCACCGGGGTTCAGACGGTGAACATTGCAGGTTTGGGTACAGCTGGAGTCCAGATGCAGGGAGTCCCTCTCACCATCACTGGTGTGCAAGGTACCACCCAGTTTCTGCACTCATAATACAGTCGTGAAAATGAGATTTGTTTACATTTTGGTCATGAGAATTGGATGTAAAACAGTATAATGAATAAGAAACTACAGTTTTATTTTTTTAATCTTTTTTAATCTTTCTTTGATTATGGGGTAAACTGTGACGTTCTTGGCAGGTTCGGTGAGATCTAAACATTCACATAATTCCTATAAATATGCAACACAGGAACTTTCAGCAGATCATTTTTCCAGTAGTGTGACGTCATCACATTTCTTGGTATTTATTGATTATTCAGTGTTTAATGTAAAGCAGCTCTTTATGGCTCTTTCTCACACAAGGGGTCAAAGGTCAAATACATTTCAAGAGCTGGACTGAGTGATGTTAGATTTCAGACTCAGTTCAGTCCAGTTCAGTGGACTCAGTTCAGTTCACCCTCTGTGATTGTTGTACAAGTGGAGGTTGTTATTTTATTAGAAGAATATTAGACATTTACTTTACACAGGTACTCTCCTAAACCATATGTTTGTTTTTTTTAAACCCTAAAATATTTGGATTTTTATTACTAAATATTTTATCATCAAGTGTTTTTTTTCTCATCCATTGTCATTTTGACCAGCTTGTGTGATCACCAGTAACATTTGAAACATTCTCACAGGTCAGCAGCAGGGTCAGGAGGGGGTCAAAGTTCAGTCCACCCCAGTGACAGTCACCGTGGGCAACATCAGCAGTACGAACCTCAACGCAGTGAGCCCAGATCAGATGGGTCCGGTCCAAAGCCCGTCTGAGCAGGATGGTCAACCTAGCAAGAGGCTCCGCAGAGTGGCCTGTTCCTGCCCCAACTGCAGGGATGGAGAGGGCAGGTATGTCAGAGATTAAAAGACTGTTGGGTGGACATTTTCCCATCTGTTTTATGTGCCTTGTTTTAATATACGCATGAGATCTAAGAGCTTTGATGGGGGAAAGTTCAGTCACAGAAAATCACAGAAACAGTCACAGTCACAGAAAATCTCTTTTATATACAAAAGCCTTTTTTCAAAAAGTGTATCACACGCAGTGAAAACAATGTACATGGTCTAATAATTCAGATCAGTAGTTTCCTGCATTCTGCTGTTCTCACAGAAACAACAGCGACCCGTCCAAAAAGAAACAGCACGTGTGTCACATGGAGGGTTGTGGGAAGGTTTATGGTAAAACCTCTCACCTGAGGGCTCACCTGCGCTGGCACACAGGAGAGAGGCCCTTTGTCTGCAACTGGATCTTCTGCGGCAAGCGCTTCACCAGGAGTGACGAGCTGCAGCGACATCGCAGGACACACACAGGTGTGTGCACATCTGACGCGCTGCAGAATAGAACAACAGGATTCCTCTTATATTTTAAATTCATCAGTGTTGGTTCATAAGCGTGCAGCTCTGTCAGAAAAGCAAGACCTTTCTTAACTGTTGAGTAAATGTTGCCTCATTTCTTAACTGTCGAGCTGTCCTGCTGTCCGTCTGCAGCTTCTTTATTTGCACTATTTTGTTTTATTTTTATCTGGTTTGCCATAATTAAATGATGTTATAAATATATTGATATTGCAATTGCAGTTTATGAACTCCACATAAAGTCACATTGGCTCTTGTGTTCTGTGGCGGAGGGCTGATTGCACTGACACTCTGTTCTCATCAGGGGAGAAGAGGTTTGAGTGTCCGGAATGTTCTAAGAGGTTTATGAGGAGCGACCATCTGTCAAAGCACATCAAAACTCACCAGAACAAGAAGAGTGCTGCAGCTCTCACCATCATCACCACAGAGGACATGGAGGAGGAGGTGGACGAGGTCCTGGGGTCACCGAGGGACATTACTGTGACATCACTCTCACAGGATTCTAACCCGGCCACTCCCACCACTTCAAACAATCTAGAGGAGTTTGAATAGATTTCCCTCCGAATATAAGAGCACCACAATATTGTTGCTTTGTTTCTATGTTTGTTTGTTTTTTATGGACAATGGACAGCTATTTGAGCGTGGTCAATCTTTCATATGGAAATTTAATACTATCAAATATAATGACAAAGAATAATGTAAAGAGTATGGAAATAATATGAGCTGATAAAAGAGAGAACATTACACAATGGATGATGAGTTTATTTCGAGTAGCACAAGATGTACCTGAAGACAGCTGAAAATCTGTCGCTATGCACAAAGATGATGTATATGTTTTCAGAGTTGTTGTGAATATACAGTTGTTCCAGTGGGGGATGAGATCTTATCTTGCTCTGTAGTTTATGTTCAGGCTGGGAAGAAGAGCACCTATGGGTCCTAAAATCTGTAGAACATGTTAAGAGCCCTAGCACAAGCTGTTGATTGGTGAATGTTGTAAAGCATCAACCAATCACAGCCTCACATACAGAGTTCTTTGAGATTTCAGGCTGTGTGTGTCAGACATTATAATGTCTGCATCCAATCTGACCTTTACAATGATAATATTTTGCCCAGCACAAGAGGAGCGTGACCTGACATGTGGCATATGCAGCGAATCAGCAGTGAACTCAACATCTCTGTAGAGCGTGGAAGTGGTCATTATAAAAGCACATTAGATTTACAAATAATGCATTCCAGTTCAGAGAACATTATGAATTGAAAGACCTTTTTTTAAAAAATTAAAAAGAAAAGAAAAACAATCTAGCTTTCTAAGACATGTTATGTTAAATGAAAGCAATACTATAAAGACAATCTTTGTACAGTCATGTTTACATTACCAAGGAGTAGAATAGGTTTCTTTCAGAAAAACCATCTAGAGAAGTTCTCTCTGATCTTTAAGATGCCTTAAATACTGCAGTACCACTATGTTACGGCTGGCAGGGAGGCGCGGGGCTTTAACTGTGTTTTCAAACACATTTGTGTGCAGTAGAGCCCAGCTGACCACATCATCTTTTTATCTGATGGTGAACACTGTGGCTAGTGAAGGCTGGCGTCTCTCGTTTAGTCACCCTCTCTGCTGTGTCTGTAGACTGGGTCATAAACCCGACCCATGTCAGTGCTCAGATCGTTCCTTTGAATGTGTTCTGTTGCCCATTGACTCACACTATCTCTCCAAAGAGATTCAACCCTGTTCCATCCGTCAGCGCCCCTCTGGAGCGATACCAGATGTTTCTGCTGGATCTCAGTGGGGCAGATCAGTTTGTTGTTCAGAATATTGTGTGTTGCCGTTTATTCGTGAGTTGCTTTTCATTGTTTTTTTTGCAAGTCATTTCAGGCTGTTTTTGGTTACCACACAACACAAGTAGATGTGTGTGTGTAATTTATTGCTTCTCTTTATATTAGTATTTGCTGATGTGTATTGTGTGCTGTTACTGCAGAGTTGATGTGCTGCATGGTTCTTTTCCGCTCTGTTTGATCTATTTAGTAACGGTCTGTTATTTCTAAACATGGATCTTTCAGAAAGTCAAACAATGGCTTTAAATTGATCTCGGTTTTCACACCGTCACTTGTTTCAAATAAAAAAGTTAAAAAGAAATGGTTGATACCAAACAATTATAAATATATGTTTTGGTAATATTTTCTGTGGCAAATAATTTTCTTTAATATTTTCTAGTGAGGCCTCATTTATAAATCATTTTTCTAAGATGTTTCTTTGTCTCATGGCATTTGATAATGAAGTTTTGGCAGTTGAGCCTATAAGGCTGCAGTTTATTGATATTTTAAATAACTTTGTACAAATGTGTTATGTTCATGGGTAAAGGGAAAAGAATCTTTTCCTCTATTACACATGAAATTAAATTCTGTCTTAAATAGACTGTGTCAAGTCTAATTCTTTATTGCTTGTTTTAACCGGTAGTTTTATGCACAGTATTTAGTTACTGTAAGTGTTACAGCAAGTATGGGTCAGTTATATGCGTCATTATAACTCATACATACATACAGTACATACAGTAGTGCCGTGCACATAAATAGCGCCCTCTACTGGCGCCACTGGCCTGAGGTTTGAGAACGTCATATGTAGGGTTAAGAACTGAAACAAACCCCTAACCCACTGCACTAACTTGTGTAACTAGTCTTGCACTATTTGTGAGGAGAGGAGTGTAATTCACTTACAATTTACAAACGTTTAATTTTCACCTGGCAGACGAGACTCATAGACTTACACTGATGGAAGGACCACAAACATATCTAGAGCAGATTATCTCGTTTGACTTGCAGGCGTGAGCAGAACATTTTGGAAACACACTCTAAACTGTTTTACATTTTAGCAGCCGCATAGAAACCACCCAGCATACCTTAGCAACCACATAGCAACAGCTTAGCAGCTGTGTGTGTTTCAGAGCACCTGTCTCTTCAATAATTTCTCACTTGATGTGTCTCAGACAGTTTTTAGTTTATATTTTATTCTGTATGATAAAGAGTGATAAAACTTTAGAGGCAGGTTTTTAAAAAGCCACATGCTTAAACCTCAAAACTATCAATATCTAATCTCTCAAAAATCTTGAAAAATTTAAAAACTGGATCCCCCAGTTAACTGAATGAGAGAAAAAGACAAAAAATGTTTAAAATTGTTTAATTTTTATTAAAATTTTTATATAACTGTGCAAGTGACAGAATGATTTTTTATTAGAAACATTTTAATTTGCTTTTATGACAAGTCTGTTTCATACTGAAAGAGAATAATATGATTCAAGACAAAATCAAAGTATAAAATCAGGATAGAAGCATAATAGTGATTTGCATATCTGTGCTGTAACAATTCATTAAGAGTTTTATGTTAAAATTAAAAGTGGGTCGGTATTAATTCTGATCAGTCCAAACAAGCATCTCAGTTAGACGCACTGTCTTCACTCAACGTTCCTCTGTAGACTTCAAAAAACAAAACAAAAAAAACTGTTAAGCCTTTAAGTTCAGATACAAGAAAAGCTGCTGGCTAAAGTATAGAGAAAAAACAGGGACAGAAGAGCTGACCTTTGACCCCTGGCAGTACAGACCTCTGCACTGGGTCTTCTGACCACACTGATGGCAGAGGCTGCCCTAAAGACACATCAGATTAACGATGTGGAAGGATCTGAGAGGTTACTGTGACTGAATGTTTACAATGATGGAAAAAGATAATCTTACCAGTATATTAGTTTCCTTCATTACAAACAGAACATGTTTAAATGTTTTTGAAATCTATGGTTAAAAGTCAGTGATCACTTTTCACTGGGTGATAAAATGTCAAGAGGACAGTGAAGCTACATTAAAGATGCTAAAATATACATCATTTAGGATTTTGTGTTTTTTAATCACAATATAATTCTCATGGTCACATCTGTGTCATCCTGTAGTTTTGATGAGTTTACTGTTATTTATAGAAAGCGTAACGGTGTGCTGGAAACATGCTCTCGATGATGAAGTCGTGCGCGCACTTCCGGTGATGTGAGTTGTGTTGTTGTGTTTGACGTGTGATTGCACTGCTGAATGAGCGTCCCTTCGCCCACAAATAATGTCTCATTCTTGCAGCTCTTTTTCAGTTTTCGGCTCAGTTAATACCTTTTCTCGTTTGTCAGCACAGACACCTGCATGCGGAGACGTGTCCCGCCCGTAACCTTCACTTATGCGCCCGGCGAGCGCGCGCGCGGGTGACAGCCAAATGACAGGGTGCGCGCGGGCCGTCGCTTTCACAGCAGGCAGCGGCTGTTTGTGAGCTGCACATAAAGAAGGCAAATTACAAACAGCTGCTTCAGCTTCTTTTGTGCGTTCAAGCACTTGGCACTCAAAGACAAACCAGGGCTTTTGTCTCAAAGCATTGGAAGCGGCCTAACTATACATTTAACGAGCTTATCTGCATTTCTTATTATGTCTTGAGGTCTTCTGAGTTTATTATTTCAAAGCATCATAACTAGAAAGCTGCCTGTAGGTTTTTAGGCATTCTAATTTCGTATGCTGTCTACTTAGATAGCCATCTTATCATAGGTGCTTAGTAAGGTGCCTACATAAACAATATCCTTGGTCATAATCTTGTGAAACTGTATATCAACACATTTAGTGAGCTGCACATCGTGTCGTAAGCATGTGGCTTAACTTACACTATTTCAACTTATAGTGTAATCTATGTAGTAAGCTGCCTACATAGACAGCAGGCGTATGTTTTTTAAAATCTATCAAAGCATCATTTTGGGGCATCATAAGGCTCCTAGTGAGTTGTTTTCTAGAGCGTATTGTAAGCTATTTTACAGGGTAAGATTTTTTGCATACATCTGAATAGCCCAAGGGGTGCTGATATGTCTGTCAGCTCTCAAATCATAACAGCACGTGTTCTTGATATGATGGGATAACTCTTTCACACAACTTATTTTTATAGACTGACCTGATATTTCATGATTGTAACTATTATAGTAGATTGGTCAAGACTGTGCATCAAAGCAAATACGAAGAAAATAGGATAAAGTACCAAGTACAGCTGAGAGCACACCTAAACATACACAAAACAATGACTATATAATAATTTAACTAAAATAATAAAAAGGTGGAACGATACAGCTGGAAGTCTCTATAAAACTACGGGTAGAGCTCATTAAAAGTGGTTCAAAAGCGCCCTCTAGGGACCACAATACAGAGTTATTTGCTTCCAAATATAAAAACCTTTACAGAATTACTTTCTTTACTTAAAATAAAGAGAAAATTAGCGCCACGTACGCGCTATTTATCTTACAATGTGTTTTGTCATTTTATTGACCAAACAATAAAACACATGAACAGTATTTAAAGCACACTATTAAAAAAAATGCGTTTGTTTTACAGAGTGTGTTCTGCAGTGTGGACGGCGTGTTTTCAGCGCAGGTGTAACAGGTGTGACGCGCCTATCACGTGCTGCGGCCACAGCGCCTATGACCGTGACGTCACAAGGAACGTCCAGCTTTCATTTTTAAGTTTTCGATGGGAATGAAAAATCGTGCGCAGTGAAACATGGGGTGTTGTTTTTCCTCTCCCAGTGAAGACGCAGAGGTAGGACTGTTTCTAGCTGGTTTAACTGATTATGCAGGTGGATTGGATTTAAAAGTATTTGTTTTTGTTTATTAAATCTTAACGTCGGATAGATTGATTATGTGGGACAAAACCAAGTTCTTAATTTCACACTTTTCAGAGCTAAGAAACGCAAAAGATTGAATTTGAATCGTTATATCATGAGATTCAGTGGTAATGGGGTGTAGCTCTCACTGTTGACGCTCCAGTTGTTCAGGACAAAACTTCAGTTCTGCAGAAGTAGGTCATCTGTGAAGCGCGTATTACACAGATTTTACTGACTGTAGTAAAGTCGAAGTATCTTTAAATATAATAATATCTTGTTTTGTTAACTTTACATGTGTAATTGTATAATGTTCCGTTGAATTATTAATGCAACAAATAAAATAATGTAAAACCAATTTTATTCTTAAGGAGTTATTTCTTGTTAAATGGGTTAGATTTTTCAGTTATATATGGTGAGTTTTATGGATTTATGGAGCTCTTTCTGCTCCTCACCACACCAATCCAAACACAAACAGAAGGACTAGAAAGATTACTTCAACTCTTTAAAGCATTCTTTCTCTTTTTAAATGATGGGTTATTTCTTTTGTCACTTTAGAGACGACCTCTGCTTGTGCACCAGAATCAACCAGAATCTGCAAGACCTCATCCAGCTATGACTGAATGTTAGTTATAGATTATTTCCTCTGATTTTATATGTGTGTTGTAATCTGCATCTTGCAGATCCAGATTTCATGAAGTATTTGGTATGCTTAGACCAATCAGATGGCTCACGTGTAGTGTTTGCAGACACAAGCCAGAAGACAGGCAGCTTTAGCGCCCGGCACGTTGGCATTCCTGACCTGGACCTGCGTTTCAAAGATGTTGCAGAAACATTCAACCAACAGCAGGAGCAATATAAACACATGAAGGAAACACTTCAGAGTATCTCCGGCCGCTACCAGTTGTCCACTAATGGCAGTTTGTCTGAATGCCTGAAGAAGATTAAAGAGGAACATGGTGAGAGCCTGCAGTCACACGCATCATGGCGTGAGGGGGGCACGATCTGCCCCGGGCACCAGCACACACATCAGAATGCTTTAAAACAATTTGTTAGAATATTATTTAGAGAACGCAATATCCATATAGTGCGAAACCACTCTGTGTATAACAGATAATTATAAAAATATATTTATAAATAATTACAATAATTTAAAAAGTTGATCAAAGATTAGCATCATACATATGAAGGAAACCAATTTTTCCTGCTTTTAGTCATTTGTCATTAAGAATGGTAATGCTACAGAATGTTTTTAATACCGAAATGATCTCTTAATGTACCGACTGTATGCTTTCATGTTGTCATGTGACAGCATGACTGCGTGACACCTCAGTGCTGTGTAGTCGGTGTTTTACATGTGTTTACATCCAGGCTATTAGAATTGTATGAAATACTGTATTTACATTTTGAATTTACATTCAGTACATTTACATAATAATTGCTAACCAATTTATACAGTTTTTATTATCAAAATCACAACCAGGTGCTCAGAAATGAATTTATCATTTTAAACTATAAACTTTAAGTTTAGCTCTGTAACTGTTTGTTTGTAGTATAATCTTCTTTAATAATTTTGTGTCTGTATTAGATCAATCATATGCCAGTCTGGAGGTTAAAGGATATGACTTCACTCTGGTGGTGAGGTCAGAGACCGAAACCCCAGACAAACTGAAGCAGACACAGAAGGACATGACAGAGCTGAGCAGAGCTGTGAAGGGTGTCGTGTCTGTGGGCACTAAACTCCAGGAAATGATCGACTCACTCCTGAAGGCTGAGGAAACCATCACCAAACAGGTTAAAGATGCAGCGTCCAGTTACCAGGAACAGACGAGGCTGGTAGACAACGTAAAGGAAAACCTCAAAGAGGTGAAAAGAGCTAAAGAATTGAGTCCAAAGTGCAGGAATGAAGCTGGAGATCTTCTGAAGGAGGTAGCTGAGCTGTCTGGAATCACCCTGTGAAATGAGGAACTGTCCCACACATCATAAGCGTTTTGCAAATATATTTACATTTATAATATTTGAAGATATGAAGGATACATTGTGGTCTAAAAGTAAAACAGCCTACGGTAAACTAATTTATTACCCCAGGTGGGAAAATTGAAGTATGTGAATGTTTGCTGAACAGAAATGATGTCTTTTGCCTGGTCAGAAACAGTAAAATTAGTTAGTTGTTGGCAGAAGCATTTTAACATGACAACAATTAATCACATCATCTGAACTTATGTGGTCTCGACTGACTGAGGTCTGTTGTGTCCAGTTTAACATATTTAAAAAGCTTTGAATTTGTGAGGTGTAATTGTGTTTAGAGCCTAAAAACTGAAAAGTAACTTTTGTCATTTTAACTCAAGAGGCTTTTATTAGCGTTTGAAGCAGTTTGACAACAAACAGTGGAAAAAATAAAGAAACAGAAATACAGACCTAATGAGACAGCGTCCAGATTCCAGAGTGTGATTACTGCTGTTAAGAGCTTTCAGTATAACTCTTCAGTTGTATTTAGAGGTTTTCACGAATCTTTGAGCTTGCAAACTATAAACTACATTCACTGTATAATTTTGTTAAATGATCAAATATATTTTGCTAAGAAACTGAAATTGTGAAGCATTCTTACCTGTGAAAAAATACACAAGTATTTTCTTTTAATAAAGATATTTCTTAAGATGTGGTGTTTTAGTGCTGTAAACAGAGGGCATTAAGGGATTTTAATTGCTGTTTTGTTTCTAAAAGCACTTAAATGTTCAAAAGAATTTGCCCTTGGATGGCTCTTTGTGGTGTGAATATGAATATATGAGTATTTATCTATGATACATTAGAGGTGAAACAATCTTAAGGCTTTAGAAAGCATCCACATTTTAACAGAGAAACTATTTCGGTGCATCTGTTAAATAACAACCATACTCAAAATGTTATATATTTTCATATTATTGTTATATTATTATTATAAATAATGTTTATAATGCATGTAAATGCCATCTATCAATAGACTCACTATGGTGGAGTTCTGTGTTGAGGGCTGACTTGCGACAGACACAACCTACCACACTAGTGGAAACGTCGCTAGTGGGATCATTTGATTGGCTGCAATTTGTGGTATTATATCCTCATCTGCTATTGGCCCGTGCGGCTGTCAATCAGAAATTGTAACTTGCTACAGTTCGACTGAAGCGTGTTCAGTCATTTCAGCGCGTTTATGGAGTAACAGAGACAGAAGTCAATACAATGATACGTGAGTACATGTTTAAATGTGAGCTTCATATGTATGCACAGATAAGGCACGTGTTGCAGGAGAAGTGTAACTGAAGGACATAAACTGGTTCGGTTGGGTTCGGGCAGCAGAAGTTGATAACGCAGGAGCTGTCAGCTGTGTGCTGGTGCTGTGAGTGAATGTGTGCTGGTGCTTCATCAACACATCTTTGAGTCCTTCTGTGCGTGTCTGTTTGTATGTACACGCTGTATGTATGTGTGTGTGTGTGTGTGTGTGTGTGTGTGTGTGTGTATGTGTGTGAGTAGAGACCACCATCATCTTTGGTGGACAGTTCAAGAACATTTCTTGTTTTTAGAAAGATTTTTTCTCCTGTGAATAAA
>JAZGTJ010012839.1:0-15522 GCA_036877575.1 Botia almorhae
GTAGACGCTCCGGTCCTCGCTCGCGCTTTTCTTCATTGGGGTGCCGGTGCAGGAGTGAAGCTCACCAGGCCTGGTCGCGTTCTCGCTCTGGGCAGAGAAGCACACAGAGTAGAAGCGGTAGGGCTGTTGTTATTGGGTCGTACATTTGCCGTCGATTCGAGGGCGTAAGACCGGGATGTTTCCAGCGCCGTTTTCCGTTCTCGCAGACGTGCTTGCTTTGCTAGAAGGTCCTGGATCACCTTCTCTACGGCCTCTAGTTCTGCCTGCAGCGATTGCAGCTCGACCGTGTCTTCATCTCTGAATGTGGACGCTGCCATCTTGGTGTGACGAGGGAGGGAGATGAGTGAAAAAATGCTTTTTACACCTCTTCCGGGCACTGTGAATATTTGGTTATGCCTTTTGGTTTTGCTAATAGCCCCTCTTTGTTCCAGTCGTTTACAAATGGCATCTGTCGCGATATGCTTGATAAATGGGCCATTGTATACATTGATGACATTTTGATTTATTCCGAATCGCTAGAGGAACATATATAACATGTCTGCATAGTTATTAACCATCTTATCGAGAACAATTTATACATTAAAGGAGATAAGTGCGAATTTCATACCACTAGCGTTACTTTCTTGGGGTATGTGATCAGTCAAGAGGGACTGGCCATGGACGATAAAAAGGTTTGAGCAGTTACTAAATGGCAACTTCCTAAGACAGTAAAGGAACTTCAGAGCTTTCTTGGGTTCGCAAATTTCTATTGTTGTTTCATCCGTGGTTTTAATTCCGTCGCATCTCCGCTCACTTCTTTAGTTAAATGTCATTCTATTAAATTAGTGCTGTGCTCAGGGCATTCTCAGAGCTTAACACTTGTTTCACTTCAGCCCTCATTTTACGCCACCCAGACCTTGAGCTTCCGGTTCACGCTCAAAAATTTACCCTTGTGCTTATTTTTCTCATAAGCTTTCCCCCGCTGAACAGAATTATAATGTCGGTAACCAAGAGTTACTGGTGATCAAACTCACTTTCGAGAAGTGCCGACATTGGCTGGAGGGAGCTGCACACCCGTTTACCGTTATCACCAACCACAAAAACCTTTAGTATTTACGCACAGCCAAGTGTTTAAACCCTCGACATGCTAGATGGTCTGTTTTTTTCACTAGATTCGATTTTACTGTGACATACAGATCAGGTGCTAAGAACACTAAGGCCAAGGCCAATGCCAAACCCCTCTCCGTAGAAAATATTATCCCTAAAAGAGTCTTAGTTGCCCCAGTTCAGTTAGATCTCCACACTGAGATTTTAAATGCTAATGAGTCACAACCCCGCCCGGCCGTTTAGCCATTTAGAAAACAAGTAATCACTCAGGTTGCCGAGAGTTTAAGCTCCGGTCACCCGGGCATCACTGCCACCATTCATTTGATAAGGAATCATTATTGGTGGTCCAGTCTCCCTAGCGACACTATTGCTTTCGCTCAGAATTGTCCAGTCTGTCAAGTTTCCAAGCTACGTGCTGGGCTCCAACAACCACTACCGAAACCACACCGACCCTGGTCCCATGTAGCCATTGACTTTATCACCGATCTGCCCAACTCTTAAGGGAATACAACAATTCTTAAAGCCTGTAGTGTGGTTCCCCTCCCTAAGCTTCCTACTGCCTTTGAAACTGCAGAAATTCTTAGTAATTTCGCTTTTAGATTCTACGTCTTGCCTGACGACATTGTTGTGGACTGGGGTCCTCAATTTACTTCTTTTGTGTGGTCATCTTTCTTCAGGAGTCTAGGAGTTAACATCAGCCTGACAGCACGTTGTCACCCCTAAGCTTATTAACTGAATGCTTAATTCAGGAAATTACAAGATTTCTCAGATCGTATTGTAATCAGCGTCAGACTGATTGGAGCAGGTACCTGATGTAGGCCGAGTATGCACAGAACTCTCTGGTCAAACTATCCACTGGAATGACACCCTTAAAGTGCATCTCGCCTTCCCTGCAAGAAGCTCAGCCCTAGGTACATGGGTCCATTCAAAATTATTAGAATAATTACTCCTGTTTCGTCTCGCCTTGCTTTACCTAACACATATCATATCTCTCCCACTTTTCATGTTTCCCTGCTCAAGCCCGCTGGTGCGCTGGTTGGGGGTCCTGAGCCGGGTCTCCGGGAACAGGCCCTGTCCATCCTGGTGGACAGCGAAGAGGACATGTCGAAGAGGCATTTCGAGTGAATCAACTCCTTGACTCCAGACGCTGGGGCATCAGAATCCAGTATCTGGTCGAATGGGGGGGTTGATTACTTCCTGTATGCCACCTGTTTGTAATTAGCTGCTCTATTTAAGCCCAGGTTCGCACATCATTCAGTGCGAAGTCTTGTTTTGCCATGCACTACATTTCAGAGCGTTTTCTTGGACTGATTACCTGTTTGCCCTTTGTTTTTGCCTTGGACTCTGTTATTGATTGTGCGCTGCCTGCCCTGACCCTTGCCTGTTTTCCTGTTGTGTTTGTGTCTCACCCTCATTGCTCTGTTTGCTGGTATTTGACCCTCGCGTGTCTCTGGTTTACTCTGTTGAATAAATCGCTGCAAATGGATCCTACTGTCTCTGGGTCATCTTTACAATTAGTGTTAGTAATATTATTTTTAGTAGTACTATTTATAGTTTATTTTTAATTTTATATTATTTGCAACAAGTCACGTGTGTCCTCAAGTGTCAAAAACCTCAAGATCTTCCTGAAGAACTTCACAGAGGTATTTTTCTAGTGCCTGGGCACTAATGTGTTTCACGGGCACCCTCTTATGCTCACATTGCACCTGTTGCTCTTCACACTGTCATAGGCCAACAGACTGGCATGATTAGACACATGTTGTTAGGGTCCTTGCTTTCTGTCAAGTCTGGAGATCGCGTTCTGACAGGATCCTGACACAGTCTGTGTTCTATGTCAGAGTGTGGGGCTAGATTTCAACTCGTCCTGTCTGTTCTTGGTTTACGCTCTGAGAGTCGGAGTCTAGACCCGCGCTCTGGGTGTCCATTCTATGTGAAGGCATATGGCTTCGGCTGTTTACATCTGCCATGTGCTCTCCAGTCTCGCATCATTACCCCGCCCCCTTGTTTCCTTGTTCAGTTTAATGTCGCTCACCTGTTTGTAATTGTTTCCCATTGTATTTAATGCCCTCGTGTCTGCTGTCCTGTGCTGGTTTGTTCTCTTGGGTATCGTCACTTGTTTCTTGCTCTCTCTCCTGCAGTTCCGACCAGTCGTGGCCCGTTCCTGAGTCCAGTTGATTGCTCCTGATCTTCGTGGTTTTGTTCATGTTCCTCGTTTGTCTGCTCTCGTCCGTGTCATCTGCGCTCTTGTTATATGTAAGGGATAATGTACAGGCAGCCCGTAGTTAAGCCCCTTCAGTGTGATACAAGACCCTCCACTTCGCGTCGGGTCCTGATCACACTGTGGGGCTTATTTTTTGCGATAACTACAGGCTGCCTACTTGCCACATAAGGAAAAAAAACTGGACATGAATATGAATTTGAAACATTTTATTGGCATATTTGTTTTAAATTAACATTTTTATCCTTCCGTGAAATGATATAGTACCACGTGACTATGCGTTATTACTTTAGAGCGGTTATTATTTGAAAAGAACAAACTTGCAAATGTCTTAACTGACCAATCAGAATCAAGCATTCCAGAGAGCCGTCTAATAAATTACTAAATTACTAAAAATGTGTTTTTAATCTAGATTAAAACTGGGAGACTGTGTTTGAACCCCGAACAGTGTCGGGAAGGCTATTCCAAAGTTTAGGTGCTACGTATGAGAACGCTTTACCCCCTTTGGTGGATTTATTTATTCTGGGAACTATTAGAAGTCCAGAGTTTTGGGATCTTAGAGAGTGGGATGGGTTGTAGCGTGACAGGAGCTCAGTTAGGTATGTAGGAGCTAAACCAAAGCTTTGTAAGTAATCAGCAGAACTTTATAGTCTATACCATACTTTATGGATAGCCAGTGGACAGATTTTAAAATAGGGGTTATGTGATCGTATTTTCTAGATTTAGTAAGCACCCTGGCGGCTGCATTTTGAACTAGCTATAGTCTATTTAGTGATGATGCAGGACAACCACTGAGTAATGCGTTACAGTATTCCAGTCTGGAGGTCATGAATGCATGAACTAGCTTTTCTGCATCAGCAATACACAAAATATTTCGTAGTTTGGCTATGTTTCTGAGATGGAAGAGGTGGATTTTGTAACATTTGAAATATGATTTTCAAAATACAGGTTACTGTCTAGTATAACGCCTAGGTCTTTAACTGTATTTGCCGGGGTAACAGTGCAGCCTTCCATTTGCAGATTGTAATCTGAAATATTACTTGTTTTTGGCCCAATAAGTAGTACCTCGGTTTTATTTGAGTTTAAAGGTAGAAAATTATTTGTCATCCACTGTTTTATGTCTTGGATGCACTCTGACAGTTTAGATAATTGGAAGGTTTCATCTGGTCTAGAGGAAATTTATAACTGAGTATCATCTGCATAGCAGTGGAAACTGATTCCGTGTTTTCTTATAATATTACCAAGGGGAAGCATGTATACAGAGAAGAGTATAGGTCCTAAAGCCGATCCTTGAGGTAATCCGTAGTTTACTTGTGTTAGGTTTGAAGATTCCCCATTTAGATGGACAAATTGATATCGGTCGGATAAGTAGGATTTAAACCATTTTAATGCCTGTCCCTGAATACCGGTGCAATTCAAGTGATCTAAAAGTATGTTGTGGCAAACCCTGTGCAAACCGACTGACAGATGTTGTCCAGGTCACAATCAGTGGATGCCCATGATTCTACAAGGCAAATTATGATTTATGACAAGGTATATTTTCCTTTATTGCTGCTATTGGCGTTATTATTTTGGAGTTAGTGAAATTAGTAATTTGTTGGTGATGATAAATAATTAGTAATTAGTGAAGTAGATTTCATATCTCACCTCTGATTATATTAATTGCTTGCTTTGTTTATTTGTATACTTTGTAACAGCTTTCGGATAAAACTCACAAAAATGACAGACAAAAGGAAGGAAAAAGGATGAAAACATGCATTAAAAGAAGAAAATGATGGTGTTACACATCTGCTAGGTTTCCATGACAACCTTTCCAGACTCAACAAAAGTTGGGTTGATATGGTAAGCAAACATAGCCTTTATTTTTTAAAGGGACCTCTCAGTGTGTAATTACCATTTATTCATTTTTATTAGTTCCACATCAATAATAATAAAATTATTTGTAGTTTTTTCCTGTTTTCATGCACTTCCTGTTTAGTTATCGTCTTCACCTGTCTCATTCTGATAAGGTCGCCCTATTTAAGTTCCCTGTTTTGATGTGTAGTTTGTCGTTTCATTGTTTCTAGTTCCCTGTATGTCTTGGATTATCTTTTTGAGCTACGCTGCTGTTGCATCTGTTGTTAAAATTACTATAATTTAACGGTTAGGTGTTTGTATACTTTCTTTATTAAATATCTTTTGTTCGTATTCCCGTGTTCTCGCTCCTGGTTCTCTGCTGCCCTGTTGCTACAAACACTCACCAGAACAAGTAGTATTTATATATCCATGTATTTGTAAGGTGATAAATTTCCCTGTGAAATCACAAGTCGTGCCACTGAGGTATATAAAGTTTATTCATAAATAATTTATATTAAAAAATTTTTTTACATATACGTGCATTCATAAAGCCTGAATAAATAACAGGAGAGTCAAAAGCTCAAAATTCAACTCTAATGTATGCTTCATCTTTGATCGTACATTCTCATATGTGTCAACGAAATGTACCTGAAAGTTGTTTCAGGTAATTTTCTATATTGCCGTACATGCCTACCACAAACACACTTGCTCTAAGTGTGACCCATAGGAAAGGAAAATCAAAATATGTATCCTAGACAGCAATGAGATTCAATGGACAGCAAATGGAAATGTTTGCTTAAGTCTCCAGTGTCAAATATTTATCCTGAGAAAAAGACCCAGAAATCTTACAAATGTCTCCATTAGCATTTTAGAAGAGATCTCAACAATGTCACAAACTGAGTTCAGAGTTGTCAATCAAAAGTTCAATCAAAAAAGCAATCAATAGTTGCAGACAAAATAGTATTGAAGATTTTAATATAAACATTATTTTGTTTATTTTTGACATTTAACATATTTCAAATCCAAATTAGTAGTACAATCCAACTGTACAATCTACATTTTACAGCTCCCTACTCTTCAATGTATTTTAACAATTATCTCAATTGTTTCTATTTTATTTCCTCTAAGCAATTTTTGGAAAAACATCTGAGACAACGTTGATACTTAAATGAAACACACCTGAGATTATTAAATCTTCTGAGCTATTAAAGAGCAACCTCTGATAAACACATTTATCCTCTGGGGAGTTTCTAACACCCTCCACACCAAAAAAAAATTTAGTTTGTCACAAAGTGAAACAGATTTTAAGCATACCTAGTCTGAACATATCTGTGTACTGAGCTTTGTCTGTACTGAGTTGAGATGATAGCTTGCCGTTTACCTAAGTGCCGCCTGCACCTGAGCTTATATATGTCTCCAGCGCAGAAGATCTGAATGTAATTACAAGTTATGAGAATCTCCTAGCAGGGGGTTCCCCACAACAACCGGCTGTACCTAATGCCTCCTGTTATCCATTCAGAACAATGCAGGCCAGGCCTCACCCTGGGAAACATATGCCAACACTGCTATCATCCAACCATTTGTGAAACACATGAGAAAAGGCCCAGAGAAATGCAGAGAAACTCATGCGGTGCAAAATCAGCTAATGCTCTTTTTTCAGACTTGATATCATGCAAGCAGATGCCTTTCTTGGACTCTTTTTTAGGTCAGTGCAGAGTGGCCCATAATCTTGCTTCAGATGATCTTACACATTATTGAATTCGCTAATCAGAAGCACTGAGATGGCAGAAGTTAGATGTCAAAAACGCATAATCTTTTCATGGAGGCACAATATTTTTGCTTTCATTAGCAATGAGATTTGCGGCAAAATTTATATTACAAAATAAGCACAAGAATATTTTTAACCACATAACCATATTTTTAAAGAACTCATTTAAAACCTAAAACAGCAGTTTTAGAAGCATAAGAATGGCTCAGAATGATTTGGCATGGAAAATAACTAAGCAGTTAAATAATTTCATAAGGCAAAAAAACACATCATAACATTAAAACAATTAGTTTGGATTGAAACACTGAAACACTGTATAGCACCCATGAAACTAATTTTTAAAACTATTTCTTTAACCTGTCTATAAAACATTTTATTAAAAAACATTTGAATAAAGTTCTTAGTCAAGCAATGATGCTTATACAACATCTAAAAAACTGGACATTTTGACTGTTCCTAAAACTTTCAAAATAATTTTTTATTGTTTGTGTTACATACGGAAACATTCTTCCAACCTCAAATTGTTAGCTGGGTATTGCCTCCATAGCGTCAGTGCCCCATACGGCTTTCCACAAATGTCTCCTTGAAAGGCAAGGGCAGACAGGTGGGTATGAAAGACCTGGATGAGATAGAGAGACCCCTGACACTAAGCCTCAGCTCTCAGCACGCATGTGGCAGAAAGCTGTCCTCTTAACAAGTTCCAGGGGATGAGAGGGCCCTGCCATTGCAGGCCCTTCCTGAAATACTGTCGTAACACTGACAGGTCACCCAGGTTTTAAAGGGTCGGCAAACTATCTGACAGCTGGCCAAGGGGAGTGTCATCCACAGAAGGCTTTTGTAAGGGGTTGCCAAATTTGTCTGCCAACTTCTGCATGTTTTGGTGATATTATGTGCTAACATGTCAACTAATTAATATATCGATTTTGAATGTGGTTTGGTGATATATGCAAATTACATAAAAAAAACTGTCAAAGTATAAATAGGTGTTACTTATTTTTAAAATAAAAATGGTCTAATTATTTTGAAAAGTAATAGCACAACAGTCTGCATGTTTTGGCTATTATTCATGTTCATAGCACAATTGTAAAATATCATTTCTAGAGGTTGCAAGGGGATACTAATGTAAAAATATGTATTGATGTTTAGATAAAGCCTATGTTAGCGCTCAATGTATTTTCCATTATAACATGGTTATGAGGTCTTTCATGAAACACTGGTGGTTTGAAAGATTTCAGAGGTGAAGTATTTTCCCCAGTGAATTCAGAGAATATCTCAGACTAACCTCTGAACCCTGCTCAGCTCTGCAGGGACCTCCACAGAAGTCTGGCCCCCAATTACAATAGCTGTGTGGCGGCTTGGGGCAATGAGGAGAGGTCCAGGTGCCTTGAGGGTCATGATTTTCATCCTCTCCGAGTCCACCTCTGATGCTCTGCTCCACTTATAGTCCAACAGGACCATCTCTGAGGTATAAGGGCCATCACTCAGATGTTTCCCCCAGTCCCCAGAGGCAGGTGGAGGTGTCAGCAGTAGCGCAAGCGAGTTATATTATGTCTGTCTGTTCACATTGGTCTGGGCAGGACAAAACCCCAGGCTCATCTCTATGTGTATGGTTATGAGAGTCGTTACCCACTGGAGAACATCCGTCTTAACATATGAAAAATACATTATTCTCAAACACTGTCCCCAAACAAAAACATGTCAAAACAGCACTAAATGTTACTTTATGGTAAAGTGTGTTATTTCTTTTGTTATATTTCATTCTATCCTATATTCCATCCAGAGACAAGAACTTTACTTAAGGACTTTTAACCAAAACAGTTGGGGAAAAAACGTAGTTTGACCATTTACTTAATAGAGTTCAATGCATTGCATACTAAAAAACATGTGCAGGGCCTTTAGTTGTTCCTTTAGGCTTCCATCTCACTTCCAGCTCTAAACAACATTGTTACTGAAGTGCCAACCTTTAAGATTCTCAAAGTGGTCGAGTTAGTTTTTTTGGCTGAGCTTGAAGCGAGGCTGTAAGAATTAATTCAGGAGTGGAGTGTGTAATAGTAGCAATTTTTAACAATGTAACCTATATCAAATGCAAATGTGAAATTTATATTGATGGTTTCTTGCTTTAAGGTTTTTGTTACGTGCACAGACTTTTATTGTGAAGTTTTTTATACGTGCTTTTTTAGACTTTTATACGCGCACAGACTTTTATTGTGAATGTAACAGATTAACCGACCACATAAACAACAGCACAGCAGCGATTCTTTTTTGTTTCTGAATTTTTTTTTTTCAACATGTATCCGTGGCCTCGTCAATATGGACGACCCATGAAAATTTACGTACAGGGCTTTCTGGATTACGTCTGTGACTCTCCACTCGAGGACCTTACCATTATGGACATATTCTGGTACAGGCTGGACTATTTTAACGCTTCCTCGTACCACGCCCCAATAGCACATGGGCTATAAG
Source organism: Botia almorhae (assembly GCA_036877575.1). Lineage (NCBI taxonomy): Eukaryota > Metazoa > Chordata > Actinopteri > Cypriniformes > Botiidae > Botia > Botia almorhae. The sequence continues at coordinate 9,372 of JAZGTJ010012839.1, forward strand.
GGATTATGTTAACTTCGCTGTAGGCTTGGTTGGCTCCGAGTTCATGGTTGACGAAGCGGATTTCAGCCCCGGGTCTTCAGATGTAGTCGTTAGCAACCTGTAACTCAACCAGACATCACCCCGCGACGCGAAGCAGCAGCTTGAGTCAACCACGGACGTAGAGCCAGAGCCCGATCCGACCAAGAGGAGGATCGCCCCGGAGCCTGAGCTGGAGGAGATGTCTGACCAGGTGCATGAGTTGGCCGCAGCAGACACAACGGTGGACATGCCTGTGGAGCAAGAGGGTAGTCTGGAGGACCCTGCCCACGACACCACCGCTGGGGGTGAGTGCGACCTGGACTCAAGCTCAGAGATTATTATGCCTGCAAGTTCTAATGATATATCAATGTTGAACGTAATCCCACCCAACCTTCCTCTCCCACCTCCTCCTATGTCTTTCTCTGTATCCTCATCTTCGATGTCGCTGGAGCCTATCAGCCCCTATTGGCAATCAACCTCTGCCTCGGGCTCTGCTGCCTCCGTCTCTGCCGCCATCGGTCAGTCTCATGGAGTCATTGGTCTCTTCTCCACCATGGCTCCTCCCTCCGTTGTCTCCACTGTGGGTCGTCTTCTTGACTGCATTCTGGGCATCATCCTACTACATCCTGCCTCCGCCCTAGCTCCTCAAGGCTCCGCCCTAGCTTCTCAAGGCTCCACCCTGGCTCCTCTCACCATCAGTACCACCCTAGACTTCGGTGGTGCCTTTTACGGCGTGAGTACATGCCTTCCTGAAGGGGGGCATTATGTTACGTGCACAGACTTTTATTGTGAAGTTTTCTGTTTGGTTCCGGGTTTTCTGTTTTCACACTTCCTGTTTGATAATCACTATCACATGTAACACTCTAATTAATAAGACTATTTAAGTTCCCTGTCTGGATGTTAAGTTGTTTGGTTATTGTGAATTGTGTTTGGATTTTGTTGTGGTTTCTAGTTCCCTGTAAATCTTTGGATTATCTCATTGAGCTACGCTGTTGTGCATCTGTTGTTGACATTGCTACAATTTAAACGGTTAGGTGTTTGTTTATTTTCTTTAATAAATATCTTTGGTTCGTATTCCTGTGTTTTCGCTCCTTGGTTTCGGTCACCCAGTCGTCACAAACACTAACCGTAACAGTTTTACTTTATTTGAGACATACTGTTGATGTTGGTCCATATAGAGTAAAATATGTTAGACAGGATTAGCTTTTCCTGAGGTAGTTACAGTAGATAAATTTATTTGTTGTGATTTTAGTCACATTTGACACAAAATATCTTTTCCTGTATGTTTATAATTGTAAACATGTTCTTAAAATTGTATGCTATAGATAAAGGACTGCAGCAGTTTTTCATGATCACAGTGGTTAAGAAGTAAAATAGTTAATAATAAATTAAATAAATTAACACATTTTATCTTTGAGAGAACACATTTTTTACTTCAATTTTCTAATTGACTAAATGAAGTTAATGAGTTCTAAAAATAAAGTAATTAATCTTATGTCAATCTTCTGTTAAAAAAATTAATAGTAATAAAATAAAATAGCTATTCAAATGAAAATGTGGTATCGTTGTGATCTCTTTATGGTCATACTCAAAAGCAAAAAGAAAGTTTGACACTCTTTTCATCATTGTGTAAATCCACTGTTCCATATCCATAAAACACATTTGAAAGTTAGTCGAATGTACTTTCTAGTAGTTCAACAAACCTTAAAATTTATTTTTAATTATCAAGACAAGTTGACGAGTGAGAGAGGTTAGCGATTTTCCTAGCTGTCAGACTATGACTGTCTCTCACCACAGGAGGTCCACCACACATCTGACGTGCCACTTTTGTCACTACAAAACTGGCAAGGTGAGAACTTCCCTGTTTTATAATTTACACATGTTCAAGAGGGAGTGTTAGACAGAGGTCTTAAGACGGAGGTGTCTGAGAGACGAAGAGGACATAACAAACAAATAAAAGAAAGCTTTTCTATGTCTGTGTCCGCTGTGAGGACATGCTGTGAAGAAGTCTCTTTGATTGAATGCCTAACATGTATAAAACAAAGCAGTCACATTAAAATGATTGAAAAGTCTTTTAACTGCTTTGAGCCTAAGCAGTTATCATGCTTTGTTCATCGGTATCCCCATGGGCCCATGCAGTGCACATCAAATAAGAGAATATCACATGAAGGAGGGCTTCACAGGCTAGTCAACTGTTTGATATTCAACTCCAATGTTTTATGCAAAAGACAAAAAAAATTGTGTGGGTTTTCAAAATGAAGGTAATGACAGAAGCGTTCTCAAGACAAACTTAAAATAAGAGATACTTAACCTGCTAGCACTATTTTTAGGTCAAACTTAATTAAGGCTGTCATTTTAGTGATTGTCAAAGTATGGTTGTACTTTGAGTGTTTGATGAAATTGTTATTAATTACTACTTAGTAACCGTAGACAATGCAACCAAAACGCTCAAAATCACAGCCAATTAGAAAAGAATATCTGATGTTTTAAAGGTAATGCGTTTCATTTATTCAAAGTCAAAAGACGCTCTTCTGTCCTAGCTTAACACAACTATAGAGATAACTATAAGCAAGGCAATTGTAAACAATTGTGATTTTTGCAAAAAAAAAAGATAACCGTGCTTTTGTGGTGTATTCAAAACTTTGCTGTTTCTGTCAAAATCTCATCCAGTATGACACAATTATTCTGACTCAACCCGTGGAGTGAGTTGAAAACTAATAGAACACAGCTAGAGTGTTCAGGAAACTTGTCTGACCACAGTCATTATTTTAGCAATTCAATTTGGTGACTCTAGCGGCACAGAAGTTACACACTTTACTAGTAAAACACACCTACATGGAAAGATATTTTGGCACAATGAGATTTCAGTGTGGGATAAGCTACCTTATGTGATGCTAGAAAAAAATAGAAACTAACCAAACAAACAAAAACGTGCATTTTAATGAAAGAGATAAGACATGGTTTCTTGATAAAGCAAGAGATGTTTTTGTCTTTTGTCACATTTAGCTGTAACCTGAATATGTCAGAAAATCATACTTTCATCTCAAAAACAATTTTGCTAATTTCTGACAAGATTAGTGCCACAGTAACAGTAATGACCATCTCTGGCTTCATTATGTAGTTAATGACTTGCATGCTCTAGCAGTTTGCTGACAGGTGAGGAATAATTAATTATTAATTAATTGCTGACAGGTGAGGATTTATTAATTATTTCATGGGCCTGTGGACCACTAGACCAGATTTGCTCCGACGGCTCATGGTAAAACCCAAAGTGACAGCAGATGCTCTGCAGAGGGGAGGTGGCTCCACCGCCCCCGGATACTTACCTGGCAGGGGAGACACCATGATCAGGAAGGTGGTTCACCCAGGGCCAGGCTCGGCCATTGCACTCCGGTTGTGCTGACCCCTGCAAATTCCCCAAATGTGGGAATCTCGACTGCATAATTTCTCGTATCAGAAGGTTGCTGGTTCGATTCCAGCACTGGGGGGTTGAACTGTGCCTTGAGCAAGGCGCCTAACCCCCAATTGCTCCCCGGGCGCAGTAATGTGCTGCCCACTGCTCCGGGTTTGTGCGTGTTCACGACTTGCAGTGGGTGTTCACTCCTCACCAGTGATGGGTTAAATGCAGAGGTCACATTTCGGGTATGGGATACCATATCTGACAAATAGGTCACTTTCACCACACACAACCATGTTAAATGAAATTGGGAATTAAGTTAATTAAGGTAAAGCACTGTTGACTTTGAGCACGTCACAGAATGTTCCAAATGTTTTTGTAAATGTTGAAACAGTGTTCTAAACTCAGTATGAATGTTTTGGTTCCTTTCACTAGCCAAGACTGTACAGTTGTTACATCTTTTCATACCCTGTTACATCACATGCCAACACAAATAGTCGTTGATAAATTTAGCCTTGTTGCCATAGAGATCTAGTCTAGTTTAGATCAAACTATTGGCATCTCAGAAGGAAACAAAGAGCATATGGGAACAAGTAACTCGGAACAGCATGTCTATTTTATTTATCCAACAATTTATTCAGCTTAAAGATCTGATGTTACATTTTCAAAGTTTTATCCACTAAAGGACAAACAGTGGAGTTCAAGATACCAGCCATATCATCCAGAGTTGAAAGGCAAGCTGAAAGTCAACCAATTTCTAAAGAACCATGCCGTACTCCTTTCACACTAACTGAATAGCCTGTTGTAAAATCCACTGTATCTTTTTCATTTACAGTATATTTGTCTTCTTTATAAGATCCAAATAACTAGCTGCATTAAACGTGTGACTATCATCACCAACCAAAATGTGCGTTTATTTACATGCAATGGGTGGAGGTTTTACATGGGCCCCCACCCAAATTCCAATTTGCAGAATTCCTATTTATATTCATGCATTTAAAAGCAGATGCTTTAGAAAGTGATTTACAGATACAATATACATTTTATCAGTATGTGTTTTCGCTGGGATTGAACCCATGATCATTACACTGCTAATGCAATGCTTTACTAATCAAGCTATAAGAATCACAAATTATGTCAGATAAAAGCCCACTGTTCCTTAAGGTGAAAGTTTATGTGGTGTCTCCTGCGGTCAGCAGGGGTGCTATAATTTAGTAAACACTGTGTTGTATTTCAGGACAGTGACACTATGTATACAGATGAGTAGACAGGTGAAAAACAACATACTGTACTTACCAAGGTTGTCTCAGGGGAATTATCTGTGTAACCTAAAGATACAGTGTATTATTTCTGTGCCACCAACAAAAGCAAAAGAAACTTAAATCTGTTTTTTATCTGTTTATTTGTTTGACCCCAAAACCTATTTGACGCACTACTTTATAATGACACCATGTAAAGATTGTGATAATTCCACCTGCATTGGACATTTCAGCACTGTGCAACACAAATAGACCTATTATATTGTACAGGTCCAGAAGCAGACAAAACACATCTTTACAAATTTAAAATGTAACCATCATGGTTGCATAAATATAAACTAAAACTAAAAATGAAATTTTTAAAGCAACTGCAGTTATTCCTTTTGAATTAATCTGTCAGTTCCTGACATCCACTTATTCTGTGTCAGAGCATGATGTTTGGATCCTGACTTATTCCTAGCCCTGGTTCTTGTTTCTTGGAGTCAGGATCTAGACTCATGCTCTGTGTCTTTGTCTTCTGTGGAAGCACATGGCCTTTGTTTGTTTACATGTGCCTCTCTGGTCTCCTCTTGACCCCGCCCTTGCCTTGTTTTCCTTTCCTATTTATGCCCTTGTGTTTGCTGTCTTGTGCCAGTTTGTTGTTTTTGATTCCTGTTTTTTGGGTCGTGTTACTGTGACTGCAATGTTGAATGTTATTGTTACTGTTCCGGTTAATGTTACTGTTCCTAGACTTGTTTTGAGTTAGTTAAGTCTTGTTTTGGTTATCTAGTTATGAGTTTTTCAAGTCTGGTTTTGTTTCTTGTTTTGTCCCCCTCGAGGGAGTTTTGTTTCAATAAAATACCTTTTCGTTATAAGCTGATCTGCAACTGGGTTCTTCCCTCATCTGCTCCTGACATCATCAGGATTAAAAACTCATCAAGACAACCAAAGAATAGCTGGGATTACTGTGCATTCTGCATTATATTACATCAGAGTCTTTTTAATACACCTTGACTAATCTTGATAAAGACAGGACACTTTTAGGGCCCACAAAAGTTTAGATGTCATCTTCTGTCAAACCAAAGAGCCTTAAGTACTGGATATATGTTTGCTTTTGTATTTGCTTAGAAGTCAAGTAAAGTCAAGTCAACTTTATTTATATAGCGCTTTTTACAAAATGTCATTGTTTCAAAGCAGCTTTACATTTATGATATATTTAGGCCGAATACACAGCACACACAGACACACAGCACACACAGACAGACACACACACAGACAGACAGACACAAAGAAAACAAGGTAGGAGAAACACAGGTGATATTATGCAGGTTATACAGTCATATATGGGGTATGAACAGATAGTATGAAAATAATATTAATAATAAGTGCAAAATGAAAGCTGATTACAGCAGCCTCCTGACAGGCAGTACAAGGGCAGGGGAGCTGCAGCCAACGGTGGCGAGGAAAAAAAACTCCAAAAGGAGACAAAACCTCGAGA
>JAZGTJ010012840.1:0-15522 GCA_036877575.1 Botia almorhae
TCGATATCGATCGATATGAAACACTGATATCGCGATACAGTTTTCAGCCATATCGCCCAGCCCTAGTTGATTCATTACGCATGTTGTCAGTACTTTATTTTTTTTTATTTTTCATTTTGAAACAGATGACAGACTCTTCTACATTGGCCCCAGTAGGCAGTATATGCAGCTAGTTGTCTTGTGAGAGGAAGAGGTCTGTTCTTATGGAGTGCTACAATAACCCTGGGACTGGCAATCAAAGTGGTGTCACAGGCACTTTAAACAGGGATATTGCTGGCTAGTATTGGCCTACAATTATCCCAAATGTGAAATAATGGGTAATGAACTACAGAGGTGGCACTTTTACTTTACTTCACTGTCTGCTCTTACCCTTTACCTCACCTACACACAAAAGTCTGGTGGGAGAGAACAAAATTCTTTGTACATAGTTCGGAACTCCAGTAAGTGTCTTAGACTATTTAATTTACTTTAAACATTGGATGAAGTGATTATTTTTTTCTTTAATTTGATGCCAAGTCATTAATAAATGTATACAAGTATCTATACTTTGATTTCTGACTTTCTATTTAAATTATTACTGTATTCTATTTAAATACAGTAGGAATGACAACAGTGTAGCGATCTGTAAATCCCCATGGTGCTCTCTTACTATTTAATTTATTATTAAATAACGGTGTTAATTATAATGTGTTACTATGATAAAATAATTCCTAAAAATGTTCTGGTAAATGTTAAGCCTGAAATACATCAAAACAATATACGCAAGTAATCTAATAGCAACATCATTGCAAACAAACGTGTGCTCGCTGAGCACATTTGAATTTCTTGAATTTTCAAGAAACAACTAAAAACTCATCTTTTTTGTCTTCACTTCCTTGACTAATTTACTAACACTTCACTTCTACTTCTTTAAAAAAAAAACCTTCTCATACTGTGTTGAAATACCTGAGATCTGTCTATAGCACTTATTCATTGTTGCCTCTTATTGTGATTGAATGTGCTTCCTTGTCCCCATTTGTAAGTCGCTTTGGATAAAAGCGCCCGCTAAATGACTAAATGTAAATGTAAACAACAGATTATAAACCATAACATTATATCTACATTTAGGATAATTATTAATTTCATAATGAACCATGTTTTAACTGGAAAAATTATTTACTGATCAAAACTGGCATCGATGGCATGGTAAGGCAATTTTAGTAACTTTGTTTTCGGATCATGATGAGAGCATTTGATTCAATTGATTCATTATGTTTGTAAGTTGTTAGTACAACATACAAGAAACAAGAAACAAACAAGAAAAATCAAATGTTCTCAGTTAGGCTGCATGCTCTGCCACTGGGAAGAATACACTGTCTCATCTAAATCTTTGCAAATAAATCTTCCAAAATAGAAATCTTACCAAAACAATACACATACAATTTTTTGAGCCACCAAAAAAAAGTGAGTAAATGCACGGCACGTAAAATTATGTTTCTATATTAATTAAAACTAAAAACTTGGGGAAACCTGGGAAATCAAACGCTGAGAATGCCACATGCTATTAGTGGTAGTTTTTGCCCATTGCAAATATGTGATTGTACAACTCAAGTGAGGCAATGGTCAAACTTTCATTTTCTGTTGGAGATTTTGTAACTATAGCAACCACTACTGCTGTATTTTTACAGAAACCATCTAAAAATTCTTAAAAGGGTGATGGTTTCTTGCAATACTCTTAAATAAATCCCTCCCTCATGCAACTGTGTTTTTATGCAACAGGCCACAGTTTGATTTCATTGCAGCCGCCATTTTACACTCTGACAACCCCTGACCTCTGCATTCTGACCTGAATTATGTCAAGGCCAGGCATGCGCAAAGGTAAGTAGACAAGAAATAATCAGTTTAATATGTTTACATGGTGAAATCTTTTGTTTGATCAGTTAACTAATAATACAGGGTCATTTAGAAAATGGGTGCGGCTAAGTTTACCAATAAGTGTACTTCCTAAACTAAACAGAGGACCACCGAACTGAATGAGCTCGTGCATCTTGTCATTCTAAAGAAGCATGTACAGTTTAGTTCGATTGGTCAATAGGTGCTGCTACAGCAGTTATAAATATTAAAGGACTATATTTCTATGGTAAATTACCAGAATTTAGTGAATGTTGTCATGTTTTAAATGCTCACAGGCTTGCTAAATAATACATATCTACTGGGTGGGTGAAAAGTAACTAGGCATTAAAAATTATCTATAGAACTTGTAGTATCACTGTAGTCATGACGAAAATTGTGTCTAAATAGACATTAGTAAATAGGATTTCACATTTTCTGCATCAATAGTACAGGCATTCCTTCAGAAGACTGTGCATTCCGTCCCCAGCCGTTTGAGGAAACTTGTTGATGTCATCGGTGCTTACGTTTAAATTTAAAGATTTGCTTTCATTTTGCAAATCTTTAAATTTCAACTTAAGTTTCGGATATTGCTGAGAACCTCTTGTGGCCGATTCCTATACTATCAATGTAAAAAAATATGAAATCCTACTTTCATTACTTTATTACATTTTCTATGCAATAAAGTACATGTACAATTTGTTTCAATAAATTTGTATTAGAAATATGGACTTTATTACCAATGTTTAATGTGTAGTTACTTTTTTTAAACTTTCTGTTATGTTGGTGTTTCACACCGTGGGTCTGAGGAAAACAGAATTTGACTTCTCTGTATGTACATATAGCAGAATTGACAAAGTTTTTTTTAACTATTTTATCTCCAATGTGTATGCTGCAGGTCTATATCGTGTCCACTAGAGGGGATTCACATGCAAGGTTTAATATTTTTGTAAGGACAACATTCTTTTGTAACCTCAAAACAGCTAGGTAGGTTGCAGCACTTAGTTGTTTTAACTGCACTTAAAGGGGTCATGACTTTATTTTGTTCCATGAGCTGTACCTATAATATTAATGAAGTATTTTTGCCCAAAACATTCAAAATGAGGTAATTTGTCTTTTTTGCACCTTGTTTTTTAGCACGTAGACCTGGAGTGGGTGATCTCTAATACTCTGCTTTGCATGTGCTGCAGTCATCTTAAAGGTAGGGTAGGCAATTTTGAGAGGCTAGCGATAGCAATCTTACTCCGAAAGCATAAGATCCCACAATCCCTTCAGAGTGCTCTCCAAAGCCTCAACACCTCCAAAGCACATGAACACGTACAAAGTTTGACAGTAGAGAACACCCTATCATTGTATTCAGGCCGAATGCAATGATTGGACAAACATTTTATAGTCTTTACTGTATAAACTAATGCTGGTCTTTACCGTATACTTTAAATTACCGCTGTTCTTTATATTGCATACTAAACACTAACGCTGGTGTTTACTGTATACTTTCAACTAACGCTGGTCTTTTTTGCATACTTTAAACGTTGTCCTTTTCTGTATAGTGTGCACGGTCTCTGCTGTGAAGTGAACACAACATTGATGGATGTGGGGTTTGTATTTACAGGCCTCGGTGTTTTGAGTGACTCACACGAGCCCTTTTCGCCAATGAACTTTACATGACTTCAGATACAGAACTGTAGATGACAGTTTACGGCCGTGTGAAGAGTCTGAAGTATGAAACCATATCAACATCAAGTTGTCAAGATGACACAATGTAATAAACATTAGCGCGGCGGCTAACGCGCCTTTAGCGCTTCACATCGCGTTACTGACCATACAGCTTTAACCATACTGAACCACAATTGCGACTGAGTCGTCCTGAACGTGTCCGTGTATGAAATATACATGTGTTTGTCCTCGTGTGTTTGTTTTTGTCCTCGTACCCTTCTGTATCCGCAGCTGGGCCGCGCTCGCTTTCTTTCCACCGACTCCCGCTCGCGTTCCTCCGGCGGACTCCTCGTCCTTTTTCTGCTGCTTCAGCGAGAAAAGCTTAATCATCTTCACTCACTTCTATGCTAAAATAAAACTACAGCCAGGACCAGGGATTATGCGTTTGTCTGGGTGATTGCGCGGAGTGCGTGATGATTAACAGAAGCGGTAGACTGAGCCGGCGTAGTATCAAAATCTTACTCCCCGTGTAACTTCGACTCCCCTGTTTCTCCCTACTAAGGTTAGGATTGGGCGTGGCTGCGGACTGTATAGATAATAGCCAATCAGATAGCAGCATCCCCAGTGTGTGGACCAATCAAAAGCAGGGGAATCTTAACATCACAGGGAGTTGATTTTCGGTACAATGCTGCATTTCTGTTTCCTCTTCTCACTAAGAGTCTCAGTAAAGACGAAATAGGTCTAGTTTTTCCTCATCTCTGCCCTATATCTGGACACTGTTCTCAATCTATTCCACCTCTATTCTGAATCAATTCCGTCTCTGTTCTGACGTTATTCTGAATCACCTTTGCTCATATTTCCCTTTTGTCTCAGAATATATCTCTACCGTTTACACTATATTCCTCCATCTGGAGCGCTTTTATCAGCAATGGAATACTGTGTTCAAACCTCCTTTTTAACAGAAATTATAAACAAATAGTTTCAAAATAAACATAAATTATTATATTAAAACATAATTGTTATAATATTAAAAGAAAGCCTTACATTATATTAATGTGTTACCCAAGTATTTATCTCAAGCATTGCTTAGTTAGCCTATAGGTTTTTGGGGTAAGGCGCTAATAGACTACATTTCCAATAATGCATTTCGTTGATGACGCATACAGCAGGAGGAGCGTTCATATTTTTTACTCTCTATTTATATTTATACTTATCATATTTAATTATTTGATTTTTTCAGGAGCAGTATAGAGTGCGGTGGTGCCGGATTTATTTAGGATACGATCAGTGCTGTGTGATCACGGGAACACGATGTGTTATGTGACATTGTACAGATATACAGCAGGGCAACACAATAGGAAAGACGAACAAAAGCCACGTTTATCCGGGTCTGGTGCTGTTTACGATTTCACGCGATCTTTTGGGAATTACAGCTGAACAGTATAATGTCCGTGCAGATCGTGAAGGAGTGTTTTGACACCAGTAGTAGTGATCTGATGGTTTAATGTGATCAGTGTGTTTGAAGAGCCTCTGGGAGCGCATTAGGAGACTGTGCTGGACACGGAGTACAGCAGAAATCATCAAAGAGCAAATCTTATCTTAGCTCGAAACATTGATACTGTTTATGGATGATGAATGTGGTTAACGTAACGATGGGTGGTGTGGCGTGTTAGTAAACGGTGTTTTGTGGAGTTACTCCTGTAAATGCGTGAAGGGAGAGAAAAGCAGGAAAGACGAGCCGAGAAACAAGGAAGCGATCTCTCTCTCTCTCTCTCTCTCTCTCTCTCTCACTCACTCACTCACTCATTGTGGTCGTCTATCAGAAGAAAACGTCTTTCTAATGCTCGATCAAGGAGTATGCGGCTCCATACAAGGTGGGTTAACGTGTATCTACTCCGTGATCTACTTATCTGGTTATGCGCGGTTAGCAGCTGGTGTTTTGTGTTTGGAGCTAAACAACTGTGAGTGTTACATATAAACAACACGTTGGGTGAAATCACACCTCTGTAAGGATGGTTAGTAAAGTTCATGCCAGTGCATCAGTTTACAAACACACCAAGCCGAGATTTAACTGGTTAGTAGCGCAGGATTGATTCATAATGGACGTGCTAACCCATGTTAGCCTTCTGGATAGATTATTAAAGAGAATAAAATATTCCTGGCTGTTCATGTTAATTGTGTGTGTGTGTTTGGCTTCAATTACAGAGGAGATTTAAAGGTTATCTCCCACTGAGGTGGTTTACTGTCCGCCCATGACAATATCTAAAGCTGTAACTTACTAACGTGCTGATTAGCTGCTCATGTTAGCTGTGTGACTTAAACCCTCATGAATCACTCCAGTGTGTTACAGTAGTAATGGGCAGATGTGATTATAACAGACAGTGTGTGATGATATGCCAGACTGTCATTATAAACATCCCAGTTTTCAAATCAGTTCTCGAGTCATTGCTTCACTGTTTATCTTCCTAAAGTTGTATTTCAGGCCTGTCCAAAGAATTTATAATAACGTAGCCCTTATGAAATTTGCCATGGTAACCATAGTTTTCACAAAATGTCATAGTTACTGCAGTTATTGTTGCTATAATGAAACTTTACTAAAATGACAGTTGCATTCGGTGGGATCCTATAATATTATGTGATTTTACTGTAGAAAAACTGTCTTTTGATGGTGACTACAGTGGTTAATTGTCATGTATGCAGTATGCAAAATTATTAGCATGACAGAACAAAATGTCAATTTTGTTACTGCATGAAGTACAGCAGAAGTGTGATTCTTATCAGCCGAACACATGGAAAAAATACAGAGGTAAATGTTGTGTTAGTATTAGACACATTACCAACTGACAGATGTCCTCTGCCATTGCATGTAAGATCGTTTTCTTCTGGCCTTCCATGCCATTCACACACTAATCAAGAGGCTAGTTAAGCAATGTATGTCACTTTGATCTTAGGTTGTATAAATGGATACATTAAACAGCTTTCACTTTGTGCTGTAAAACAGGTAGGACTGTCCCAGTAACACAATTCTCAAAATGACAAATAACCATTATTGACCTGAACTGACTTGATTACAGTGCTATTGTCTTTCTAAGCACAATTTTGAAGTGGCTAGTATGATTGTGTTTCTCTCCGTTTTGTCTGTGATTGTGGGTGATAAGCTCTAAAATGTCAAGATCTGTGTGTCTTTCATGGTTAAAGTGTCAGGGTGTTTTTCTTAGTTGAATGCAGAGGGGATGTCTGGCAGTAAGGCACTGGGAGGGGCACGGCGGCGACGGACACGTTGCCGACGCTGTCAGGCCTGCATGCGGACTGAGTGTGGCGAGTGCCACTTCTGCAAAGACATGAAGAAGTTTGGTGGACCAGGAAGAATGAAACAGTCATGCCTGCTCAGGCAATGCACTGCGGTAAATAAACCACACCATAAAGCCTGTACATCTCTCTGAACAATTCATAAATTACACTTATCAGCTGATCGGTTATGTATTAAAAATTAAATATTTGCATTAATTTTGTAAACCTCTGTCTGAATGGGCAAAGACCGTATCTTTAAAGACCAAATTGTTTGCCAAAATTACAGTTTAGTAGCATATTCCAAATCACCAATAAAATCTGATAAATCGTTTTAAATGTTATTTCTTTAGCTCATATCAGAAATACATTTTGCACATTACCTGTGTTTTTTTTTACTCCTTTTTCTTCTCCAAATTTTTTTCCATAAATACATTTTTACAAGTCTTTAATTGCGCAATGGATTTTTATAATATGATTGTCAGATTACAATTGACAGTATAATCAATAATAACTGTACACATGAAGGCCAAGTTTCATCATACTCATTACCCGCTGACACAGGGGGCACTCTTGAGTGCCTTTACAACCACAAAATGAGGAAAAAATGGACCACATGTGAGTTAACCAAAACATTTGTGTTCTGCTTGAGATAGGACCACAATATGTTCGTCTTGCATCTCACAGAGTAAGGGGTATGTTCTCTGTGTCATCCTCTTGTTCTGCTCCTCATCCAGCCAGTTTTGCCCCACACAGCCGTGTGTTTTGCATGTGGAGAGGCAGGAAAGGAAGACACGGTGGAGTCAGAAGAGGAGAAGTTTAGCCTCTCCCTAATGGAGTGTACCATCTGCAATGAGATCATCCATCCCAGCTGCCTGAAGGTCTGTGCGGAAGTTCTGCCTCAGATTCTATAGTTAAACATCAGAGTTGTTGAAATGAATAGATCATATTTTCCACATGAAATGGCTGATGATATCGTGACAACTATCTCCTCACAGATGGGAAAGTCTGAGGGCATTATTAATGATGAAATCCCTAACTGTTGGGAATGCCCAAAGTGCCACAAGGAAGGAAAAACCAGTAAGGTAAGATTCAGAGTGCACACAGACCCAACTGCATTTGGAACAGAAAAAAATCTAAAAAAGAATAAATGATTCAATAAATGGTCAGCATGATGGTGTTGAAGTGTCTGTTCATCTTAAAGGATCAGGGAGACAGTTTAGGAAAGAGACGAATGGACAATGGGGAAGTAAGTCGATGGAAACTGACTGATGATCCACCGCCGAGTAAGAAGAAGCCGCCGTCTCTGGAAGATACGGCACGTCAGGATGGACATAAACGCAAGAAGGAGAAGGACCTGCCCCAGGAAAGTGGGTCAAAAAAGAAGGTCAGGAGTATTTACATAGCTAACACATGTAATGCAACGCACACTCTGTAAGACATCTTGTATTTTGATTGTGGAAACAATGAATTGTCCAGCTTTCACCTAGTTTTCAATGTTGTCACCCATTTTTACTAATTACACTGTATCTATCCAACACAGTCTTAAACGTAAAGGATTAGTTTAGTCCAGAATGAAAATTCTTTTATAATTTACTATATATATATATATATATATATATATAATGACTTAATTCTTTTAGCCGGACAGAATCATAAGAGTTGTATTAAATAATATCCTGGCTCTTCCCAGCTTTGTAATGGCATTGAATAGTGCCCGAGTTGTAAAATTCCAAAAAGCACATCCATCCAGCTTAAAAGTATTCCATACACCTCCAGGGGGTTAATATATGCCTTCTGAAATGTGATGATACATTTGTAAACAAATATTAATATGTTGAGCGTATTTAGCAATTGATATGTTACGTATCCAGGTAAAGAAACTCACCTCTCTAAATATGGCAAACATGGCATCAAATATGGCAGCATGTTGATACCATCAAATCTCATTGGTTCTTATAACTTAATTGTCAATGGCTCATCGTTCAACATAAACAAAACGTGAAGGACCTTATCTAGAGCCCCTAAGCACTGAAAGTAGGTTTTATTATTTATTAGTGGTGCTTTCTTTTTGATGTTTTTTAAAACATCACTATCATTCTCTTGCTATGATACTATAAGCGATAGGGTGTACACTGTTTATTTGGGTGTATGCAAAAGTAGGAGAAAAATTCCATAGACTTAACATTGGGCTGAATTTGTGATGTCATAGCAATGTTGTAGAGACTTGGGGGTCGGTTCACATCGACCCCTACAGTTCCCTAGCAACCACCCCATTGACTTCCTTTGAAAAAGGTGGCAGGCATCAGAACATCTTAGAGACAAATGGGTGACCTCATTTGACTTAGACTGGCAAATAGACTTTAATTATCATTATGGAAACTCTTCAGTCATGTCCTAGCAACCATTTAAACTACCCTAGCAACCGATATGAATTAGCCATACTTCAGCACCAGAACTTCAGAGAGACATGGAAGTTGGCTCTTTTGATTCAGACATACATCTGGCTTTTAGTTTACCCTGTTAACTGTCTAGTATACCTTAGCAAACCATTTACAGTAACCCTAGCAACCATGTTATGCAATAAATAAACTATATCTCAGCATTAGAAAATTGTAGACATATGTGTGTGGTTTTTTTTGATTTGGGCTGACAGTGGACTTTAGTTATTGCCTGGGCAACTTTCTAACCACACCTCAGGTACCACTTAGAGTGCCCTAGTAAATGCATTACATCATGAAAAAGCCCTATTTCAGTATATCTATCATGTTAAAACATCCTAGCATCATGGTAAATCATGGTTGCATCATGCAAAACCATGCTGTCATCATGGTAATTCATGGTAGCACATTATGCTAAATCATACTAGCATCATGTTAAATCATGTAGAAGATTCAAAATTGCAAAGGGATTTCTTAAACGGTGTTACCATGCCGAGGCGGTACAATTATGGTGAAAAATAGGAAACAGGAAGTCTAATATCTACAGCAAGCATTAAGTAATTGACGTCAAACTTGGCAAATATGTTTATTGTGGTGGGCTGATGACATTGATATGATGACTGTGAGTCATGGTCATAGCACCACCAACAGGCAACAGGAAGTGTGTCACTTAAACTTTAAAATTGTCCACTTAGTCAAATTACTATCAGACTTGTTCAGAATAATGGCGAGAGATGGCTTATATAAAGTTCTAAAAGGATTTGTGATATCTTAAATATTGTTGCCATAGCAACATGTCAAACTTTAAAACCACATTCAGGTGAATTTGATGCGCTTTACATGCCTGAAATGGCAGGAAATATGGAACATGCATGATAGTGGTCAGCCATTAGTTGTGTGGGGGGGGTTCTCTGTACACTGAGGGTACACCCTTTTGCCTACGGTCACCAAACTTGGTACATATATTGTTCTCATCATGCTTGACAACTTTCAAATTTACATTCATTAGCTACGCCCAACAGGAAGTCAGCCATTTTGGATTGGGCATGTATTTTTTTTAACAATCCCAGGCTCTAAATTTTTAAATACTCCTCCTATGGGATTTATGGGATTATCACCAAATTTGGCAATTGTTATGCCAAAACATTGAAGACGCTAAATTGCAACAATGTTGCCATGGTAATGCAATAAATTTATGACAGAAAATAGAAACAGTAAGTAAGCATATCTTCTGTGTGCATTAAATGATTTTGGTAAAACTTGAGCTGTATGTTTAGTCCTAGGGGCTGATGATATAGAGGTGGCTATTGTGAGTCACAGTCATAGCACCACCAATTGACAGAAGAAAGTATGTCACTTAAAACGCTGTTTAAAAGAGTCAATTTACATTTACCCCTACTTGGTCAGAAAAGGAGAGACATTAAAAATGCTAAACTGTGAACGAATTGTTGATATCTCGAACTGTGTTGCCATGGTGAGATAATTTATGGCAATAAAGGGAACAGGAAGTGTTTCATCTTCTGCAAGCATTGAGCCACCAACTGGTAACAGGAAAGGTGTCATGTAAAAATTGATATGGATAGATGCATTGTATCGTTAGACATTTGATCGATACATCGATGCCACACATATCGAAACTTTTATATAGTACCTATACTTTTATATAGGTGTGTAAAATATAGGTACTTTTATTTTGATTCGCTCATGGAATTTATCACATGGAATTAAATGCATGTGACTGGCTCTATAGTGCTTGGGCCTGTAATCGCTACTTGTAGCTATATTTTTTCTTTTATCAAGGTTTTCTGGGCCTTTGGGTCCCTTAACATGCTCAAAAACTCCTGAAACTTGGCACACATGTCATTGGCCATGAGGCTCAGGCAAAGGCTGGCACGTGGGTGGAGCATAGGAGCACAGTAGCACCCCCTGGTACGAGGCACAAAAAGATGGTGCATACATACATAGATGCATGCACCTGTACAAAACTTGGTACATGTATTAGTCTTGTCGACCTGAACTACTTTCACACATTACACAACAAACTACTTTAACTATCATTACATAACTACTTTGACACACATTAGCCCATCAATGTCATCAGTGGTGGACTGATGACATTGATGACTATTGTGAGTCACGGTCATAGCGCCACCAACTGGTAACAGAAAAGGTGTCAAAATAAAGTGTATTTTTTTTATCCCAGTTGGGATACTGGATGGGCATTTTTCAAAGAGTTTAATGAAACATTCATGTTTTGTATTTTTGTTGCATTTGTGAGTTTTGTGAGAATAAAAATGTAACTGGCTGTGTAAATCAGGCACATAATATCTAAATATAGAAAAATTTATCTATATCCCCCCTGAATGAATGAAATCATAACCGTATTGCTGAAATGTTTGAGGTATTGGCAAATATCATATAGCTGGATGAGAGAATCGATATCTTATCGTAAGATGTCTGATTTACACCCTTAATATTCTGACGTATTTGAGGCACTTAACATGCTTGAAATTACATGAAATTTGGCACCCAAGTCCTAATGGTCAGCTGTTAGGTATTGGCAAAATGGGTTCAAAAGGCTCTGTAACATCCACTTTTGCCTAAAGTGATGGGGTTCGTTTTCTCTACATTTCACTGCAGTGGTTTACAGTCACCAGGGCTTGCAAAATCGTGTCATTGTGTCATTTAGTCGGGCTACCAAAATATATTTACGCCCTGCCCGTCAGGCTATCTTATAAGCAGGAAAAATATATTGCAATGCTTTTGCATTCGCTCACAAATTTGGTCGGGTAATCATGTAATTTTCGGACATGGGGGAGCCACTATCAATATGTGGGGTATTGGCTCGCTTTCACTTTGCAATCGCGCAAACTGTGTATCAGTGATGCTCGTCCCGTCAGCCATTACTCTCCTCACGTGACAAGTGACACTGATGGTGCGTGTGTGTGAAAATAAGATGCGCATGGATTACGCAGGTAATTCAGTTCTGAAATGGAGACTGATGCACAGATGGAGAAAGCTGATGGAGATGCTATGCCCTCAACATCAAGTGGCATTTTCTTATTTGTAACCACTTAATATTTCAGATTCAGAATCTGACACAGACTCTGAATTATGTTCTATATTGTTTTTACAATTTCAGTTCAGTTAGAACCAAATGTTTACATCAACCAAACATCATCTGTAACCACTGACCAGTCTCTCACATCTGTCTTTGGGGATTTTTGCCCCTTAAATTGAGATCCTGATCCAGACTAGGCCAATCAACAGTGTGAACCTTATTTCCTTTAAGCCATTCCTTAGTGGATTTGCTTCAGTGGTCATTGTCTTGTTGCATCACCCATTTTCGGCCCAGCTTCAGCTGTCTGACTGATGGCAAAAGATTCTCTTCAAGAATTTGTTGATAGGTCTGAGAATTCAAGTTCCCCTGAATAATATGGAGTTGCCCTGGCCTGGAGGCAGAAAAGCAGCCCCAGACCTTCACATTTCCACCAACATGCTTTACTGTTGGGAGGAGGTTATTTTCCTGGAATTCAGTGTTGACTTTTCTGCAAACATGGCGGCTTTGATTATGACCAAATAAATCTATTTTGGACTCATCTGTCCAAAGAATGGACTTTCAAAAGGCCTCAGGTTTGTCCAAATGCTCTCTGGCAAAGAAACAGGCAGCATAGTTCTTTTTTGAGAGCAGAGGCTTCTTTCTAGCAACTCTCCCATAAATGCCATGTCGGTTAATTTTTTGTCTGATTGTAGATGCATGTACATTTACCCCAGATGCTGCCAGAGAGGTCTAAAACTCTCTCGAGGTGATGTGTGGGTTGACCTTTACTTCATTTATTATTTTTCTGGTGCTTCTTGATGATAGTTTTGATGGGCGTCCACTTCTAGGCAGAGTTGTGGTCATGTTAAATGCCCTTCATTTGTAGATTTTTTTTTTTTTTTGTAGATTTGTAGATTTGTCTTACAGTGGATGGATGGAGTTGGAATCTCATGGAGATGGTCTTATAGCCTTCCCCCAGACTGATGGGCTGTCACCACCTTCTTCCTGATGTCCTTGGATATCTCCTTTTCTCTTGGCATTCTTTGACTCCTTGGCGCTACAGTGGTTTGGTTGGTTTTCTCTCTCTTTTATTTAGTGTTGCCTAACCACTTTCCTAAGGATGTCTAATTTGACTGGTCTGCTTAACTGATTAAGCACCCAAATGTGTTTCACCTGAATCGGTTACCCACTCGACTTTACCAATGCAGCTGGGGCTTTACTTCTGCACATACAATAATTTAATCTTTCATGTAGTTTTTTTGGCTACTCAAAAACTTCCCTCCAAACAAACACATGCAATTGATCAACATACATTTTACATTTAATTTATAAAAAGCAGGTGATGATAAAATAAGAAAATCATGGTAAAACAACAGAAATCTCTGAACAGCTCAAGGGGTTCACAAACTTTCAAGCAGCACTGTATGATTGTTGTTATTTGCATTATGAAAACATTTTTGATTGATGTTTTGTCTCTTACAATTTTCTACAATAAAAATGTGTTTTTATTGTACCAAAATCTGAGGGGATTTTAAAATTTCGCGAGCCCTGGTCACTATTGGTTTCATCAAGGACAACTTTTAAAATTACATTTGTTAGCTTTGCCCAGCAGGAAATCAAGTCTTTTTGGATTTTATTTGGATTTTTTTGGATGTGGAATTCCAGGCTCTGAATTTTTAAATATTCCTTCTAGGGGATTTTTGGAATATTATTGGATTGTCCCCTAATTTAAGTAAATTGCAAAGGAATTTTTGATGTCTTGAACAGGGTTGCCATCGCGATGCACAAAAGAGCTATTGAATATGCAAAATTGTGATCGGATTGTTGAAATCTTAAATGGTGTTGCCATGTAACTTTTATATCTTTAAGTCCTTGAATCGACAAATATAGATTTCCATGTCCACAAGGTACAAATTTTATCCACTTAAAATTAACTATTTAGTCTTTCAATAATCCAAAACAGGCCATTTGTTTAGTACACATGATTTTTTTTATGCAGAGATGGTAAACATAAGCTGCACTTGCGTATAAAATAGTGTAAGGTACTAGTTAGGTCGTTAACTACTTGAGTTAAGAGTATCCAGTAAAACAATTTTCAATAGTGTAATTACTATAAATTCAATTAAATTCAATGTTATTTATTTAGTGCTTTTACAATGTTACATTGCTTCAAAGCAGCTTTACATGTGTCGTAGTTTTAATATATTTTAAAGCAGTTTTACAAATATTGGAAATATGGCTTTCAAAGGACAAATTATCAAAAATGACCCAGATTTTTGGGCTAATTAAGCAGACTTTATAGAGCATCCATCCTGAGTAAGGCAGTGTTCTATGTTGCTCCGTGTGGAGGGTTTTTGTCCAATTAGTAAAACTTCTGTTTTATCTGAATTTAATAGTAGAACGTTTCTAGTCATACAAGTTTTGATATCGACTATGCAATCTGTTAGTTTAGTAAATTCATGAGTCTTGTTGGGCCTAGAAGAAATGTATAGCTAAGTATCATCAGCATAACATTGGAAACTAACTTGGAAACTAAGATGTCTCTTAATAATTGCTCCCAAAGGTAGCATGTATAAGGTGAAAGTAGGGGCCCAAGAACTGGGCCCTGCGGTACTCCATATTGAACTTGTGATCAGTACGAGACCTTTTCATTCACAGCAACAAACTGGAATCGGTCAGATAAATATGATTTTAACCATTTCAATGTAGTTCCATTTATGCCAACATGGTTTTCAAGCCTAATTTGTAGAATGCTGTGGTAAATAGTGTCAAAGGCTGCACTAAGGTCGAGTAATACTAGAAGAGAGATGCAGCCACGATCGGCTGACAAAAGCAGATCATTACTAACTCTGATGAAAGCAGTCTCTGTACTATGATATGGCCTGAATCCTGACTGGAAATTCTCATAGATAACATTTCTTTCCAGGAAAAAGCATATCTGTGAAGACACCACCTTTTCCAGTATTTTTGAGATAAAAGGTAAATTTGAGATGGGTCTGTAATTTACTAGTTCCCTGGGATCAAGTTGTGTTTTTTTAATAAGGGGTCTGATAACAGCCAGTTTGTAAGGTTTTGGGACATATCCCAACACCAATGATGTATTAATAACACTATGTAGAGTGTCTTATCATTTCAAGCAGCATCTCTTTCAGCAACCTGGTAGGCATAGGATCAAGCATACATGTTGTTAATTTAGATGCTATGGTTATTTTTGACAGTTCATCCCTA
>JAZGTJ010012841.1:3780-15522 GCA_036877575.1 Botia almorhae
GTTCACGCCTGCAGTGTGTGCGTTCACGACTGCAGTGTGTGTGTGTTCACGCCTGCAGTGTGTGTGTGTTCACGACTGCTGTGTGTGTGTGTTCACGCCTGCAGTGTGTGTGCGTTCACGACTGTTGGGTGTGTGCGTTCACGACTGCAGTGTGTGTGCGTTCACGACTGCTGGGTGTGTGCGTTCACGACTGCTGGGTGTGTGCGTTCACGACTGCTGGGTTAACTGCAGAGGTCATATTTCAAATATGAGTTACCATACTTGACAAAATACATCACTTTCATTACAACTGCTGGGGATATTGAAAAACTACAAAATTATGTCACTATTTAGTAGTGTAGATGTAGTGTAAAACTAACAGTTATGAACTAAAACCTACAAAAATTCAATGTTGATGTCATCAGATCTTTACTATCACTACATGCACTGTTAACAAAAGGGGAATAAAGTGCACATGTCCCAGTACAGGCATAAAGGCAATAAAACCTTTTGCACAATTATGATGTTTAAAAGCACATATATATAATGTTCATTGGAAATTAGATTAACTATTATCAAAGATCACATTTTCATAGCATTAACAGTGGCTCGTTTAAAGATCAAACCCAACAATCAGAACCATGTAGCAATGTCAGAAGTTTGTCATAATTTCATGAATTGATAATTCATTTTTAGAAAATTTCCATTCATTCCTTAAAAGGCAAAAATGGTAACGTGTTTGCAAAAACTGTGAAAATCACAGTATTATAATAGAAATAATATTTAGTTTTACCCTGTGAGATGGACAAATAAGAATGAAGCGATATTCAATGATACTCTGTTGAAAACTCAATTCACCGTGAAATGTTACCGCTAAAAGTGTTGCGCTGAAATGTTGTTTGGTGTTCCTCGCGATAGTTCCACAAGATGTCGCCATAAAGCCGTTCATCGTTTACATGACTAGAAAAGAGTCGCTATGATTTAAAAATACTTTTCCTTTTCTTACCGCAATTCCACATGGCTATATGTCACAACTCTGCTATGCCAATGTCATTAAAGTGTCATAAATAAATGACACATAAATGACACATTTTCTCGAAATGAAGTCATTCTTTTAGGAAAACATTTAGAGGGAAACATCATAACACACTATTATAACGCGAGTGTTCTGATAAAGCTCTTTAATTAAGATTTAACATTGTTTTCTGCTCTGTGTGAAAATAAGAGATGTTTCATTGTAATCTATAATTAGCCTTATGAGTTTTCAGTTCGGAGACCACATGACCATCTGAGGATTATTGTAAAATGAGCAACATATTTGTGGGGCTGTTGATGTGGTTAGCTGTCACCAAATGTTTCTTTGGTGAAGTACAACAAGTTAAGGACTAAATACAAAACTGCATCATCTGAAATCTGACAGAAACATAGTAAGATTCAAATGCATGATAACAGTAATGAAACTGCTTCTGTTGAATGTTTTATAGATCATGAAGTTATATTTTAACCTGCGATGGCAAACTTTCATTGTCAGCAGACATTACTCAAACACTGAGAATCTTTCCTTATTGTCAGCGCCATTGAAATCCAAGAAAATCACACTTGACGTCTCCTTAATATCTCAGTTATTTTACTTGACAGCAGTGAGATTAAATGGAGAACAGACCCAGAAATCTGATCTCTCAGCAATATTATTGAACATTTCAATATTAACTCAACATTTCTCATCAAATTGTAGCTACAATCTACATTCATTTCACAGCTTCATACGCTTTCATGTATTTGAACAATTGTCTCATTTGGTTCTATTTTTATTTCTCCTGAAGCACTTTTATGAGAAATATCTGAGACAAAAAGAAGACGAAACCTCAAAAGAAGATCTTACAGTGATCTGAATAGTAACACAGAGAGGCTGAATGGTAACATATTTGAACAGAGTATTCTGAATGAATAAATCTCAGCTTAAGGAACAGTGTTGATGATAAATGTTGATAAACTGAATGATCAGATGGAAAGCTCACTTTGCTGCAAGACAAGATTATTTGATAAACAAAGAGATTGAAGAACAGCATTTATGTGAAACAGAAATAGAACACATAACATTATTCATGGTTTTATGATGTAATCTAACTGTTGTATTGGTTTTCATGTCACTACAGGATTTCTCTGAGCACTAGTGGGTTTGTGCTCTGTGATATGCTTTGACTGTTTTCACTGTTGTACTGAATATCAGCTCAGCTGTGATACAGTATATGGCTTAAATACATGACTTAAGGGGGGAGGTCTTCTCTGCGCATATAAAGACGTCTGTAACGAACTGTAATGATTCACATGTTAACACTTGTGTGCTCATGTACACACCTTTAAAAATGATATTAAGAATAGACCAGCCACTGAGTTAATCATCTATCAGCAAACTGTAATGAGCTCTTTCTGTGTATGTGTATGTGATTAATATCACGCCAGCTGAGTCGCTCTGTCTCATTTACCACTGTGTTCTCTTCAGCTGATACAGACAACATGCTGTGTGACAGAAACGGCCTGTTCCATCAGCCCTGCAGTTAGGAAACACAGCGACTCGTCTCATTAAACATGATCCAGTGAAATGTGACGTGTCTGCTGTGCTCATCCTGTGTGCCAATTCTGAGTGACCAATTAAATCCTTTGCTGACTATCGAATACCCACAATGCAATCTGCTTTATAGTCTACAAATGATGTTCACTGTACAGATGATTGTATGATTGTAAATTGTTGTAATAATGATTGTAAATGACAGATGTGACTAATCAGTGCCCTAATGAAGGTACAAATCATTTCACAACAATGCTTAGAATAATTAAGTAATATTTAAAGACTGTTTATTAATAATAAAGCTGAAAGGATCGACTGGGTATTGAATATGGCTTGTTAAATGGCTTGTAAGATGTAATGCCATTTTGACAAGCCAATGTTTACAAGCTAGCAAGCAAATTATAGCTGTACCCTAAAAGTTAACATAGCCAACTATTCATCCAGATCCTTTTGTGTAAACCTATTCTACACCTAGCTAAAGTAAGCAGGACTAGAGTTAGTGAAACCCTATGTCCTGAACAGAAATATAAAAACTCATCCACATAGCTGTGAAAGCTGCACGATGAGCCAACAACTCATTTAAGACAAGTCAATTCTGCATAAATCTAATACATGTAAGAAATGCTGTCCAGCCTGCTGTATGATGTCACGCTGCTTACAGTACAGTTGAGCAGCTGTGCAGATTGAAGCAGGATGAGGATTTGCTGTTGATATTTTCATCGTTCATCAAATGTTGAGTGTGTGTTAACTGTAATATCTTGGTTTGTATTGTGTGTGAATATTGTGTGAACACTGACAGTTCTGAGAATGAATCTGTCTGTATATGTGATTTTAGTCACGTTTCTGAACGATGTCTTTCTTGACTAAGGTCATGGTCACACAGTTAGTATTTGGCTTGAGAGTTCTATTTACTAACAGATATGACTCTGGTCATTTGTCCTGTTCATACAATAGCTTATATTCGACACTTTATTAATATTCTGTTGTGTAAAATATGCAATATGGGTTTATCTAGAACACAGAGAAAATATGATGAATCACGGTCTCATGAAAGCAAAGGGTTGTTCTTTACACTGGAGGTCATTGTCTTGCAGGTCATCGTTGTCTCTTGTGTTGTCTTCTACTGCCTTTGGCTGCAAGACATCACATCTGGTGAGTGAATGTAGCCTGTTTCATTTGCTATAAGAATAATTTAAAGACAATGAACCACTAGGTTTATATCTTTCAAAAATTACCTTTCAATGACGGACTGGGAAATTAATTGATTTAAACAGCATTCTGTTGAATTTGATAGAGGCTCTTTGAATGAAGTAACCACTGATGGTTTAAAGAGGGAAAACCACACTTCTCATTGGTTTATTATCCATCTTGTGGGTATAGTGCCTTTAAATAGATGTACCATTCCTAAGTATTCTTGATCATGAAGCAATCCAGGATAACCAACGGAAATGGATACATTTCGCCATGGTGGTCACAGAGTGCGCATAATTGTGCTAAATGAAACATTTGTTTGAGCTGGTGATTTGATTCTTATCTGACAGCCATTCATGTTCCAATAACCTGCAAGACTGTACCAATTTTACTGATTATTTCTGGTTTAGTTTGAGGGTTGTTTTTAGAAAGCTGTGGAGTAGTGTGTGTTGAGGGCTTTAAACAGCTCTATAAAATGTGCAGTAGAATCTCTAACTCATGACTCCACCCATGCTTGTGATTTTTACAAAGGACAGAGAAATTATTCATGGTTTTTCTACTTAGCCAAAAGCCTGGCCTGAGTTTTCTGATACGATCTGTGCAAAGCCTGAGAATAAATGAGCAAATACAAATGCATTGAAATTCCATCAGAACCGCAGAGTTTTACTCATGAGTGAATTTTAAAACTTGTCTTTCTATGTTCTGTTGTCTTGCTTTTATAAAGGTCATGTAGTATAATAATTCAGTCTTGCCTTAAACATCAAGTTGGCTGTTGTGAAATATGAAAGTAATATTGCTAGCAAGCTAAAAACATCTTCATGAAAACATCTTCATTGTGCTTGTCCTGTATATTCAGTACGAACAGAATATCTAACCTTGGGAACACAAGGGAAAACTGATCCATTGTTTTAAGATGGTAAAATATTGTGTCTTTGTGTTTGTCTTTTAAGGGTGATGGGTTTGAATTAGTCCATCAAGGTCTTTGATTCATGGCAGAAATTCTTCTCTCATGATTTCATGTTTATGATCAAGTATCGCCTCGCCTTAATAATAAAACAAAAAAGTCAATATCTAATGCTTTACTAAAATGGCAAGTAGCTGAGTGACAGGTAATCACCCTTCAGGTAATCCACAGGTAACAGCCAATCACTCGTCAGTGTTTTGTCAAATTCACAAGTGGTCCACCATCTGGTCACCATTCACTACTTTGATGTCAAAGTCAGCAGAACTGTTTTTCAGGGTTTTTGTTTCAGCTGTAACATGATGTGTAAATAACGTATTAATAAGTAAATTATTTGTGCAGTGTGCACTGTTGTACATCACATAAGCTGGAGAGCGTCTCCTATCAACATAAATTACATAATACTCAATTTCTCCATCATCTTAATCGAAATGCCTTAATGTGCAGTCTTTAAACAGTGCTGTAACTACACAAATTTGCCATGACAACTACTGTTTTTACCAAAATACCACAGTTGCTACAGCTATTGTTACTGCTGAAAAAACACAAGAAATTAATATGAAGAGTGTAACTGCAAGTCTTCTGAAGTTATTAAGCCTGAAGTTACGTTTTCTGAAATAAGCTTCTTTCTGTCATTTTAATTTGTTTTGATGACAGTGGTGTCAAATACCAAATGACTACAGTTAAACTGTACTAACACTCACAGCAGTATTTGCTGTTTTTGGAAACCATGGTTACCACGTTCATTTCTCGGATCAGGCTAAAATACTGTTTAATTTGCATACTTTTTGTAAATAAGCAGGTCATACAGATATGTAAGCTAACAAGTTTTGCTTCACTAACGTTCTGTCTTAACGTTTGTTTTGCTTCCCAGAATGTAAATTTTTAAGACTTGTTTTTGATTAGCCAGGAAAGTTGTCAGAAAAGAAACACTATTTAAAACTAATAATTACCAAACGAGAACCAAATGCTAACGTCAGATGAACGTTCTGCTTTTTCTGTCATTCTATTTCCATAAGTCATCCATCGGTCTTCCAAGCGATACAAAAAACGAGCACACTGTGCACAGTAGACATACTGCATGCTTGAACAAATAGTACGGGTAGTATAGTAGTGC
This sequence comes from Botia almorhae, assembly GCA_036877575.1. Lineage (NCBI taxonomy): Eukaryota > Metazoa > Chordata > Actinopteri > Cypriniformes > Botiidae > Botia > Botia almorhae. The sequence goes on from JAZGTJ010012841.1 coordinate 9,598, forward strand.
GCCATTGGGCACACCGCCCAGGACTCGTTCAGTGACAGGAAATGCAGTGTGTACTGACGGAGCGCTTCTCCAATGGGAGCAGCGCAGGGGGAGGCGCAGCACTGATCCTCCGCTTTACTACGAAGGTAAAGCGCAGGCAAAACCATGGAGAGGAACCGCGTCAAAATGATCGTTTAATGTCCGAAGAAAAGTAAGGTAAGAATCAACAAGATAGACAGTAAGAGCTAAGCCTCGGGAAAATGTTTAACGTCCTAGAAACGGCACAAGTATATAAAGAGGAAAGTTTTGGCGACCTAAGAGAGGTCACGCTGTTGCGCCTGGAAATTTGTCGCCTAAGTGAAGATAAGCAGTTTCGCGTCCTAAAAACTGTGTTAAGTGTTTATGTGTTAAAACGCTAAAATGAATTTACACGCAAGCAGAAACTCTGGCACTTGTTGAGTACATGTTGATTTCTTTGTAGAGGGATGAACGTCACCGTTATATGACTCTGTATGTTGTTTATCTCCAGAACCCGTAAGTGCGTCTGTAGTCGTTAATGTACAGCTGATGTGTGTAAAAAAACCTGGAAATGCAGAAAAACACTTTACATAACTGGTCATTTAAGTCCTGCTTTTATTTCGTATTGAAGTTGTTTAAAAACTGTATTTGAGAATAGCTGCTCATTTAAGTTTCATTATTAGTTTTTTATTATTTTTAAAGTAGCTGTTTAAGGTTTTTAAAGTCATTCTTTAGTCTTTCTCATTGTTGATGATGTTGTAGTTTTGTCATTTGAAACATGTGCAAATAATCATTACATTTCAAGAATGTATTATAACTATTTCGTAACTATATGTACGTTTCTGACCAAATATAAAAATATTAGATCAGTAATTAAAAAGCCCACAAAAACTGCTCACTAGTCTGAATGTATGTATAGTGGAGGTGTGTTGTATATCAATTATATGATTTCATAATTATTAACCACAGCAGGATGCTGTGCATTGTCCAGGCATAAACTGTGCCAGCATTACAGATTTCAATCCCTGCTACATTATACGCCTCTGTGCTGTACCACAGTGTGCTTTCATTGGCCCTCTACAGCTTGTGTCTGCATATACTGTGTGCTTTGAATGCAATTGCTTTGTACATGGACATAATACTGAATGGGACATTTAATACTTAAAACCTTCTTACGAGACTGTTTTAAAATTGCCTGGGGATAAAAAGTCATTGCTCCTGAATCCTGTGTATTTAAAGTGCATTTTAACTTTGGATCCTTTGCAATTCAACAAACTGTCAGCACAGCAAATTACTGAGTGATAAAATATCAATGTTGGGCAGCCAGTGTTAAAATCTGGTGTTTAGTTACAAGTATCACACGCTTTACCACTTGTTTACTGTAACTGTACGGTGTTGATTTTGAGTGTTGAGATGAAATCCACATCTGCACATGTGCAGAGCATTTTCAGTTCTCCCGTCTGTTCCTACGTCTCCATCATCCTTCTTGACTGATTTTGTCTTCATGCAGTACAGTACAGTACAGTCCAAGGTACAGTATGAATTTCATTTGATCACTAAAACAAATTGTATGTACTTTATATAATACTGTTTGTGTGTCATTTTAATGATAAGTACAGAAAGTCTACATTGAATAATCATCTGTAAGCATTGAATTAGTCACATTCGCTTGTCGTTAACTGTGGTCATCTTTTTAACCTCGGTTTAGTTTCGTTCACCTTTAAGAGATGCTGTTTCATCGTGTGGTATATAATCCATTTCACATGTAAACTGAGATGAAACAGACATGTGACACGCTGTGACATTTAGTAAGTGACACGACCACCAAAGTATTGTTTGATTTTCCCCCAATTCCTTAGACAGTGTCAGTATTCCTCCGACAGTGTCAGTATTCCTCCGACAGTGTCAGTATTCCTTAGGAAAGTGCAGCGGTGAGGGTGGCAGATATGACACACACAAATATTTAGGTTTATTTTGTGCTCATTTCATAAAATAGTGCGGCAGTTTCAGCATTTTCTACCATGAGGGTATTGTGTTGACATCCGCCACTTTCTCAGTTGAGTCATGTTTATGACATTCATGTTTTAAATTTGAGACAGACGTTATGTGTTACTATGTGAGCAGACCTGACAGGATTCAGAGTTAAACTTTAGCTCAGTTCATTGTGGGGTATACTATACGTTATTTATAAGTATTGTTCATCAACTACAATGGCAAGTTAGCATGCATTTAATGAAAGTGCTCACTTCTGTTTTGAAGCGTCATGCAAACGTTTTCTGATGGAGCTAGTGATGATTCCAAAGCTATTTCAGAACAGCATTCAAAAATGTTATTTCTCTTATCACAAGTCAACAAAGTGATTGTCTGAGTTACTGTTTGTCAGTTTTTAGTTTTATGGTATTTTTTATTATCGTAAAAGAGATGCTCTTGGCATTGGTACATTATTTGTGAACTTGAAAGATCCTGAAGGGATGATATCCTATCTGTAAGTAGTAAGTACTTCTGCTAAGATGTTGATCAAAAGGTTAAAAATAACTTTAAATTTTACAATTGTTTGTGTGTTTATTTTACCCAAACTTGTCTCTTTAACAGGAACAGGAACCCTATGATGCACAGAAGAGCCCAAGTTTCTGAAGAACACCAGTTGTAAAATTCTCTTTAGGTTAATGAAGGTGTTTGAAGAGAACCTGTCTTAACTTGTTAAAATATGTTGTACTAAACAAAGATGTTTTGATCATTCATCTTTTTATGTTTTAATGTAATTGCAGACTAAAGAAAGACATGCATTTTTCAATAAATGCCATTCAATAAACTCTTTAAAACGCATTTCTTTATTCTTAGTCACTTTCTGTCTTCAGAAATATCTTATTATTATATTATTATTATGTTATATTATTATCTTCAGAAATAAAAATATTTCTATATAATCAACATTAAATAAATCCTCTGGGTATGTTTATCAGCACAGAGTGTTAAATGTCACACTTGTGAGTATTAATTTCTGCATGAGTGTTCATATTTAGTACTCACACAGTGTTTGTCTGAGTGACACACTGATCAGTGTTGACTGAACACCAGCACAGATGAAGCTGCACATTCACCTGACCAGTGTTCATTTAACACTCATAGGGTCAAATCTCCACAACATTTTTAACTGTGAATATAAAGGTTCACTTTTAAATAGCTTTTTTATCACCTTCTTAGTTTTCATCCCAAATATCCTGTTATTAAGAACATCTATAGCATCTATATCTGTCCAGATGTGCATTCCTCTTCTCTTGGGTGATTTAAATACTAGACAGAAGAATGCAGACCTGAGAAAAACACATTTAAATGGAAGAAAGTTGTATGTCTGCGAAACACAAACATCATGAAACTGAAGTTTGTTTAGTTGGTTGAAATCTGTAACTGCAATCTCTACCGTCACTAAACTAAAACCCTCTCTGGTTTTCTGACTTGCCAAGCGCTGTTCCTCATTCAGAACACTCATTTTGAGCTCATATTTCAGCACACATTATGAGCGGCTGAAATCAGTTTCAAATTAAAGTTGAGAGCTCGTCGCTCTGTCAGGAGAACATGGCCTCATGAGGGGAACCTAGTCATGCTAGCAGTGTGTTGAGCTCCAAGCAGTTCCAGGTTTAAACTTACATGAGGCCCTACATGGGATTTTATACACTGAAAGTGATCTTTTTGGCAGACTGAGTTATGGATGTAGAAAGCTACATACTTTCATAATGGACTAGTTGGTGCCTTGTCTGCATTGCTAGTTGGAAGCTTAGAGTCTTTTCAGAATTATTTTGAACTCAACACTTGAACAGTAAACTCTCATGTGAAATATTTTGCAACAGGCAAAATACGTTCATACAGACCAAGTTCACTTATGTGCTCTCCTTTAATAAGGTAATTGACAGATATTCAACTAATACATTTGCTGAATTAATGTAATAAATTAAAACCTTTTTGGGGGGGTTAAACTACCAGAGTCCCCACAACAACATAGGCTTCAAATGAGTTATGTGTAATAAGGGGCTCAAAGCAAAAACTGTCATTTATTGTTTAGAGATGCAAAACCACGAGACCAGTCTAACCAGCCGCAACATGCAATCCTAACTAGCCGTGATGAAACATGCTATCAAGTGTTTGGTTTCTACATCATTGTGCTGGTTTTTGGCATTTCTGGTGACACTGACATGAGGCAGGGGGAGTCACTGAGGAAGAACTTTAGCTTCATTAAGGGTTTGTTTATAAATCAAAACTGTGGACCTCAGTTTTGTTGAGGTATTATGCTTGCCCAGGTCTTTGATGTCTGATATAATTGGCCCATTTTTTCAGAAGAGAAAAGAGCTTCTAGAAATGTACTTGCATTAAAAAATACCATGTAATACACCAATCCAGCTCTGTTTAGTTGATGATGTCTAGCTACACAATTTTGTTTTGTATAACATGAGGCGTGTCTCTCAGCTAATGTTAATGTTGTCCACCATATTCAGATATCACATTTAGTGTGCTAATCGCTAAAACAACCGGATTGTTATAAATATGCACACCCCGTATTGTCTTCCCCTGAGACTTGTTCATAATAGTTGGCAATTTAATTTTAGGCAGCAGGAATTCTGTTGGCTCTGACCTGTCTTATCTCAAGGATTTCTCCCTGCCACTCCGATTTAATCAGGCGATTTAAACTGTTGTAATCTGTGTGAGAAGTGATAGACAGGACTTTTTTCAGTCAGGACATTCAAACTGAGTTCTGTGTGCTGAAGGTTTGATTGTGCTGGATGTTTTCTTCTCTCCTTCATTATAGAGAGCAGCACTTAATGAGCCAAGCATGTTGGAACAGTGGTAACAGAATATGTGTGCTGTTTCCCAGCAGGTGTGACTCATAGACCGAGTACTTTATCTTCTGGAGAGAGCTCCCCTCTGTTTGGGAAGTGTATATAAATGCATATACCTGCAGGCAACAGCTGATACTCTAGCTGCCTTGCTGTTTGACTGGTGGATCATCTTCGGTTGTTTGCATGAACTTTTCTCCCTTCGGCACCATATCATATACAGCAGGTCAAATGGTAGAATCTCCTCCACGGGGAGTTGTGTCAACTTTCAGCCAGTGTTGAGACTGTCACTCACTTGATAAACAACACAGCAGAGCATTCAACAAGCTATTTAGAGCACTTCTCCATTCACTCCTGGGGTTTATACACCCCATGAGTCACTTGGCTCTGATAGGCTGTAAAGAGACTGTGCACAGCAAGCTTCTTCCACATCATTCTGCTGGTCTGAACATTGCAAGTGTTGTCTGACATTGATTTATGTTCACTCATTGTTAAAATGACACGTTGTGGACCTTTGTGCAGTTCCTGAGGTGGCAGCCTATCGAAGTTTGGCCCATACAGCCACCATAATTACATGCAGCAGGGCCGTGGTGCCATTTTAAATGTCAAGTAGTTGAGGCTGGTGTTGACGAGAGCGGCTGAAGTTGTCATTGTCCGGGAGGGCCTGCCATGGAGTCTTCCAGCACCTTTGTGGTCTGCTTTCGTGGAGGCAGGTAGCGTGGATCGAGTGGGGCCAGTGTTGGTGGGTCAGTAAAAGTTTTCAAGTTTGGTTGTAACCATGACTCATGACTGCGGTACATTAAAACCTCGAAAGTAAACGACAGCTCTCCTTCACAAGGGACCAGGCATGAGCTCCAGTTGAGTGAACTTCCATGAAAGGCAGTGCTTCCAAGAAAATGGCTTTGCCATACCAAGATGTAATCAAGTCTTTAGGCCATGTTTGGAACCACAGAACAAGGAAAGTCAATCAGTTGAGCATGCCGTTGCCTTTATTGTTTAATCCTGTGTTGATTAAAGTGAGTTTTAAAGTGTTTTTGTACAGTCTACCTTCAAGCAGAACTGGCTGAGGCTGCAACTCTACCTGGGAAACCAGCCAAAA
>JAZGTJ010012842.1:0-15521 GCA_036877575.1 Botia almorhae
TATATATATATATATATATATATATATATATATATAGTTTTATAGAATATAAATCTAGCAAACATTTACAGCAACAGTAATCAAACACAACATTTGTCCTCACTAGCTTTTTTTATCAATGGTAGAAACACTGCATTTAGGTTTTATTTCACATACTAATACAAAAACACATCCACTAAAAATACATCCACTAAAAACATTAGATGTGTTTATTGGTGGTGACAAAGGGCTGTCCATTTTGGAGCACCTTCCAGTACAATCTAGAATTCAAATACATCTGGTACACATAAAACGGCTCAATAAACCTCTAAATGACGTTAAAGACTATCAGGTGCTGATTCACTTTTATTCTCTGCCTGTAGTTAAACCAAAACATGTTATTTTTGAAATTTGACTCATTCTTTAAAGGAATATTTCACCCAAAAGACAATTCATCTCCATTGTCATGTTCCTTCAACACTGTAAGAGTTTTTATTTCCATAAAATACGAAAGGAAATTTTCGAACAATGTATATGCTTCTCTTTTTTCATACAATAAAAGCATACAATGACCAGGAGGCGTCAAGAAATAAACCATAAAAGTTGTCTATATGGTTCATGCATAATTAAAAGCCATACAATAGCTAATCTTATTTGAACGTCTATTTACGTTACGTGGTGTTGCAACATGTTTGACCTCAATGACATATGCCATAAACATAAAATGACATTAAACATATCTAGTATGTCTGTTACATGAATGTAAGACTGTAAACGTTTACTTTGTTTTTCATGGATAAAAACATTTATTTAGACACCTGAAGGTGTGTAAATACAGAATTTTCATATTGTGTGAATTATTCCTCTAAAACCTGAACAGATATAATTGTTAGTTTAGTTTGTGCTTCTTTCTAACAATTGTTATGTAATGAAAAATCTCAAATCACACAATCGTTTAACATAACAAAACTCACAATACACAAATCCTGATGTGCACAATTATGTATCACTGAACAGACTGAAACCTTTCAACAAAAACTTGTTGATAAGTTATTGGTTGCTTTTACAATAGCTTGGTCTTGATAAAAGCTAAAGCCACAACATAGAGATTTTCAGGTCAGTTTGGCACGATGATGTGTATTTGTCTAATTGTATTACATAGTAGCACAACAGAACATTGGATATTACAGCATTTGTCAAAACAGTTAACCTATTGTGATCCATGGACAAGACCAATGCAATGGCTTTTGTACATTTGGCTATAAGGAAGACAAATTAAAAAAATAAATAAACACAACATGTAACTGAATTTTAAACAACAATGAAACGAACTTAAGCAAGACATAAAAATATTTTGTAAGGCCACACCACACTCACAGAAAACTGCAGAAAGCTACATAAGACTCTTTGTGTAAATCCTCTGATCTAATAATTATGATGGCCCTAAGGTTTAAAAGTCTCAAATTACAAAATAAAAGACTTTAAAACCAGGCAATCAAAGGCAGATCGCATATTGAAAACAAACAATGTAGTATGCTACAAATTTTTATAGCCTCATACTTGCAAAGATTTTAATGAGGAGGCCACCAAGACATTTTGATAATACTCAGGGAATAAAATTGTGTTGAATCAATTGAATCAGTTCAGTATCCTCAATTTAAGATTTTTTTTACATTTAAAATTTGTATATGCCTGTTTGCGTAAGGGTGCTTAAACATTACATTAGAAATAACAATATCCTTCTGCATATATTACTGATGTTTGTACTGCAAATATCTAATTTCATATAAATAAGCAGAGGATATTCATCTGATGGAGTGGAGTTTATGTGCCAGTAGATCTGCATGTACTTTTATGCAAAAACACTGACAGCATTATAACAGCTGACTTGGCACTGCATGTTTTTGTTGTTGTGTGCTCTACAACTCTGTTCTTGCCATCCCGGTGAATGTCTGGATGAGAGACTCAACCCAACCAGTACAGTGGGCGGGCCTGAAATCAGGGTTGAGTGAGGCTGTTTATCAATACCTTCTCATCCCCATATACCTGTTATTCGACATCTGATGCGTCGTTGTCCGAAAGGTGGTAGTTTGACCCTTTGACCCTGATGTATTCCACCTGCCGATCCTCGTCAGAATCTGAGATCCCGCAAGAGCACAGCTGGTTTTCAAACAATGACTCAATTTCCTCTAGTCGGCGACCCTTAGTCTCAGGGAGACAGCCATAAATAAAAAAGAAACCAATCAGGGCCAAACTAGAATAGAGGAAGAATGCACCTGAAAAACAACAGGGAAATAGTGTTGCTTAAGATTGCTTAAAAGTAAATATGGTTAATGACAACATTTACTGCAAGTCAGTATAAAATGGTATACCAACTTATACAAACTATTTTACTATCGTATAATATGATGGGTTTATGAATGAAACAGAATATATTTAATGAGGATAAATAATGTAGTGCTGGGCCTAATAGTATCCTTTGGGAATTGATTAAATTTATTGATTAAAATGTATAAAAAGTGGCCATTCTGAGCAGAACCGAAATGTGAATTTGCTAAAAATGCCACAATAGTTTTATGGTTATCCGATACCCTTATCCAGCAGAGCTGTTTAGTCATGACATCAATTTATAGGCCAATCCAGAATGATAATTCATCATGGGTCCTCTCTGGAATTTTCTACTGAGATTTAAGAACAGTAGTTTCCTTTTAAAGAACACCTTCCTCACAGGCTGATGTCCGGTTATAGATGGCTATCCAGATCAGGATCTCTGGGAAGGCTATCATCTCATGTGTCACATAAATTGCTTGGAGATTAGGACTGTATTTCTGGTGCTGAAATACTTCTTCCTGGACCTGAGGGGCTACCATATGCTTGTGTGGATGGACACCACCTGCATTCATGTCCCATTTTTAGGTTAATATTTGGGCCAAAACTGCTGAGGGCAGTTTACATTCCTGGGCATACAAACATGGGGGCAGACATCCAGTTGGGGCAGGGGCTGAGGCCCAGGGAATGGAGGCTTCACCCACAGGTGAAGCCAATATGGCAGCTGGATGCCATGGTACAGATGTGGCTGAGTCTGCATCTATACTCTTGTCCCCCCATTGCATTAGGAATTCTGTGGAATTCTAATTCTAAGAGATTCTGGGAAATCCCTCTTCCAGGAACTGTATGCCCTGAAGTGGTGGCTCTTTGCATTATGTTACAGATGGTGCCACTTGAACCCAGTCCACTGCCAGGTTGGTTCTGTGCTGAAGTCTCTGCAGGAGTGAGTTCTCTCAGCAGGGCTGATCTCTCAGAAGTTGCCCCTGGGCCCTCTGAGGCGCATGTCCTGCCTACACCTTTAGGTGATAGGGCCAGCTCCACTAGAACCGTGGCCTCCTCTAAGGTGCTACTGAAGGGTTCATCTTTGTTGTATGATCGTGCTGTGGCAGGCTCGCCTTTCTGCACACATTTATAAGATTGTGTGTTTTGGAAATGGCTTCAGCCCCAGGCACTGAACAGCTCTATAACCTGCCGGAACTACTTGCTTTGGTCATTGAATTTATTTTAAAGAAAAACAGTGTTACAAACATTTTGTTTTTTTGGAATATTGTTCACTCATCGGGCACAATAAGACCAGGGACATGTAATATGAAAGTAAATAATGTCCATTTTGATTTTATGTTGACCTTATAGAAAGGTAATACTGAGTCATGGAAATATAATTAGTTCTAAAACACGTTCATGCATAGTACTCTTGAAGTTGTGAGATCAAATACAGTATCAATGCTGACATAAAGGTCATGATCATGACTGATGTTGCTTCCCTAATTAAAGCATTACCGTAGTAAGTCAGGTACTGGGCCATGTGAAGAAACGTTAGTGACACCAGTACATTAAAGGTCCAGTTCACCCCGGCTGAACAAGCATTGCCAGTGCTTCTGGCCCACAGAGGGTAGATTTCAGAATTAACTGTCCATGGCATAGGTCCCATTCCTGTCAGCAGGTTATAAAACATTGTTGGTAGGTTAGCATCTGTTGCTTACTAAATCTGTATTTTTAAGCACAAATCTAGTCAAAGAAAAACAAAATAACAACTATCAGGTAATTCTAAAAGATGAATCATTAAATAAAATTACATTTTACAATTGTCATTTATCATCTTACCTGGGGCGAAGGAGGCCAGATAAAGCACTAGTCCGAGCAGCACAATCCATGAGTAAGAAGTCGGGCAAAAGTTATAGGCCCATGTAGCACTATCCACAGCATGTGTCCAGTTTGAGCAGCTGTTGGAGGTAATACAATCACAAAATTGTTGTGGTGAATTTTTCAGTTGTCCACATGTAAAGCAAAAATCAAATGTAAAGCATTGCAAGCTGTATATGTTAGGGTATCCTGGTAAGTTGCTATGGCATTGTGTCATTGCTAGGATTCTCTTGGTCATGGAAAGGCTTTCTTGTTTGCATTAGTGTTTAAGGTGGTTATTAGTTGGCTGCTTACTAGGCCACATCAAAGACTCCACCCCTAACTTTATATCCTGGTCCCTAGGCGCATGTCCTTCAATGTTCCTTGTTTTATTTATGTTATGAGTTTTATCGTAAAATAAAATCATACATATGATTACCCAGAAAGTTTACAGTAAACGTCTCCACAACACAATATGAGGATATTCTTATTTGTAGCAGAATAAAGGGTGCAGGATGAGCACAATGAGCGCATATTTTAATAGTTTGTATGTATTGTTGTATTGTTTTGTTTAATAGTAGTAATGTAATAATCTAGCTAAAAGTATATCGTCATATAGTCATCATTTACTTACCATCATGTTATTCCAAACTTCTTTTGGAAGTTGGATTTTCTTTAGTAGAGCATAAGAAATGTTAATTTTTTTTAAGTAATATTTGTAAATGCCGGCTCTCCTTTTGTGTTCATCTCTTTGTGAAAAAATGTCTGGTCATCATTACTTTCATTGCATTAAAAATTCTAAAGAACTTCATATTCAGGTTTGGAACAACATGAGGGTGAGTGAATGGCGACAGAAGTTTCATTTTGAATTGAACTGTTTAATCCCAACAACTCAATGAATCTGAAAGGGCTAGAGGACTTGGCATCTTGTAAAGTATGAATTTTTGTAAAACACTGCCCAGTAATTTAAAAGAATGCCATTAAACTAATAAAAACACCAGAATAAGCTGGCCTCTGCATCACGGTGACTCACCTGCCCCACGCTGCTCTCTCAGTTGAGGCCGGATTGACTGGTACACAGGAGGAGGCAAACACAGCAGTGCTGTTTTCCTGATAACAGTAACCACAGCCAGGGTCCAACATACAGGGTTCACATGATCTGAAACACAAGATAAAGCACATAACACTGTAAAAATAAAAGACAGCCAAAACCGTTTTTGCATGAATGTTCTTATCTTGAATTTAGAAAAGGTACCGTAGCAGGTGCGCAGCTTTTAAAGGCTTGAAGGCTTTACTTCAAGTGAAATTAGAAGACAAACTGTTGTGACATCATTTAAAAAAGAACTCTGACCAACATAAAGCTCTCCTCACAGCCCACCAAAGTAAACCTTCCGGAAATGTTCACTCTTGCCAGTAAACACCTTTTAACTACCATTGGTGCATGGCCATTGTGTAATAGGTGGGTTCATTTCTTTACTCATTCCACAAAGGTCAGACATTCACAAAATCCAAAACAAGATAGGATACAAGATATGGGCATCATGAATACAGTGTTGAGTTGCTGAGCTGGTGATCTACACCCCTACGACTGCACATACCACCATGTAGCTGCTTCTTTTTTTTGCTATTGAATAGATCAATGCCGCTGCAAGTTGTTTGTTTAATATATAAATATGTAAATATATAAATGCTTAATTTGCCAAATAACATTCATTCCAACTGAACAGCAATCGTTGTAAATGAATCTTGCAGAGAGGTGACAGTGTATCAATTAAATACTGTATTCCTTTATAGAAGACTTGAGGACAGGGTATCTGAGAAACAGTGTATACACAAATTGGCATGTTATCATGATGACAGTGCAGTCATTATTCATCCATTAGCAGAGAAAAAACATGTTTTGTTTTGGCAGTATGTGCTGGATATACTGGAGGACGGATGTGATACTAAATTAGGATGGAGAGAGCTGCCACACTCTCTCAGACTACTGGAAGGGGAATGGGGGAGGGGATGGGTCATTGTTATGAGGTTACACACTCTTCAGACACTCTATTACTGTGAAATTAGGGAATAGCGAGAAGCCTGGACCCCCTAACACCCTCTGTTATTACTGCAAAGTACACACCAATACAGCCAAACATAAAATTGATTTTCAGTGTGGTTGGAGGCCAATGTGTTGTTTGTTGACTAAAGCAGGAAAAACACATTAGAAATTGTATAATTTCACAATAAGAGTATGGTTACAAACATGCTTTTGCTTACTGGATTCAACCCCAGCAAGATGAACTTTCAAAGTAAGAGACCATTTTACTAAAATAGTGAAACAGAATATTCATGTAAAATGTAAACTTTCGCTATTGTTTAACATGATTTCCAGTCCAGGTGATGACATTCAACCAAGAAGGAAAGTTGTTTCTTTACAATTATTAAGATTACAGTTAAAAAATTACAAAGTATATGTTATTGTATATATATGTATTGAATTAATAAGAATGAGAATGTGTAAATAGAAAGCAAATAGTGTTCGTTTTGATGTCCTTGCCATAAATGTATTGTTTGTATTTTAGCTTGTAAAACATTTAGATTTTTGATTGTTTGGTTAGGTATTGTAGACATCCATGAATCAGACATCTGATTCAAAAACCACAACTTGTAGAAAGATAAGCACTCTTTAGGCTCCTCTAATCAGAAGAAGAGGAATATGATGGCTGTCCCTCCCAAACTCTTTGCTAGCTTAATTAGCAAGGTGTCCTTGGTAAATTTCAGACAGTCCAGCTTGGCCAGTCACTTGGCTGACCAAGGAAATCATGCAGTTATGGACCTTTACTCATGCGTGCACTGGTGTCACCACCTCTTCAGTTATTTTTGCTAAAATTTGTATTGTCACGTCACCAAGTAACAAGACAGCTGTATCTATGTCATACTGATAGTATTGTACTGTATCTTAAAATGTACATCAATTATTTATTTTTCCACTGGCAAACAGCTCTAGAAGATAACCATTTCCATTAATGCATACTTACAGATGAGCTGTGCAGCTGGAATTTGGTGTTGTGGGGTCTGTCGGATGTAGTGTGACAGGTGGAGAATGCTGGGCTGACAGGAGAAAACCAATGGCCAGGATGCAAAGACTCATAACAGTGCCTATACAACGAGACAGTGTGCATGCATCATAATGCATGTATCAAAAGTACATATTCACATATCACAATATATGACATATTTTAGCTTTTCAGCATACCAGGAAACAGAGTTTGTTGTCACACATGATTCCTAGTGTGACAACTTTATATCATGTGGGGTATGCTGTCACAAAATGTATCTCTATACATTGGATTAAAAACTGTGACAACCAGCCCTGGTCTCCCTATGTAGTTATAGAGATATCTAGTAGAAACATAAATAGAAACATAACACACTGAATATGTGCTCTAAATAAGGTTCAGTTAAAATGTATGTATGCTTATTTAAGTGCAACATCTTACCGAAGATGCTTCCTAAAGTAAGTCTGCGTCTGCCCACCCGTTCAACCAGCCAAACACCGAGTAGAGTAAACAGGAAATTGGTGAATGCTGTCACAGTCACCAGCCAGATGGCCAACTTGTCATCTCGTACTCCAGACATCTGCAGAATGGTGGCGCTATAATACCTACAGATAGAATGGAAAGGGAACAGTTGGGAATGCCTGACATAAAGTTCCTTTATTGATTATTGATTTATTGATCTTGTGTTTTTTTAAGAAATTGTTTACATTTTGTAAAAATACACTTTTAATGTGTAGCTTCAAATGTGTTCTCACAATTATATACAGTTTTTGTTGTGTTTCAACAAATTTGAAACAAATGAGTATTATGCAGCTATAAACATTGTCATTTCTTTGCACTGGAGTGGTGACCTGTTATAATCTTAATAATAAAAAATGACTGTTTGTATTGTCTATTCAATTTTGTATAACATTGTGTGAATATTTGTGTCGAGTAATGAGTCAAAATCAAGATACTAAAAATAGTTATCCCATGTTGAGTCTTTTCACATTTCTACCTCCACATGCCCACCCCACTTTGCCTCCTGTCCACTCTCCAATTACTTAACCAACACAAGCAAAAACCAATATCAATAAAAGCATTTTATTTTTTAAAGTAAAAGAAAAACAAATATTTAAAAAATAGTCACACAGCAAATAAAGGTTAAGTGCAGTACATTGTGATACAGAGCATTCCACATAGTAGTAATGTATTCAAGTATTCTATGCATAGAATGTTCCATTATACATTTTGGGACAGTTGGATCACAATTGTGTTTCGATGTGATCAGCTGTGTCCTGTTACATTCATTGCTGACACATTAAAAGCAGGGAATGTATAGGAACAGTTCTGTCCATTGCTTCTGCAGTCTGAGTCTTCCATTTGAGTCTTCCAAGAATACACATAAGCTAGGATAAAGACAATAGAGCTGACTGACAAAAGCAGTGAAAAAGCAGTCCAAATCATATTTCTTGACTCCACAGCAAATAGAGCAATTTTCTCCTCACTGTCCACTACATACAAAGCTGAAAATGCTTGAAATGCTTTCCTTTAAGAAGAGCAGAGGTCAAATAGATTTCCTTGCAGTCAACACTAAGCGCAGACTTTAGGAGCTACAGTAACATTAGCCTAATACTATTCGAAAACATACACAACTGAATGCTGCATAATGGATGTGAGGTTAAGTGACAGAGAAACACTCAATCACAAGTGTTTTCCTCCACACAAAAGAGTGGATCAGGAAAACATTAATTATTTGGAAGTGTCTTCTTGCTTATAGTTATGCAAAATAGTTATTGAACTATTTTGCATCTTTTTAAATGTTATGCAGTCCTGTTCTTACATGAAAACCTCAAAAAAAAAAGATAAGCCCAGGTTTAAAATGAACATATTGAAAAGGTTATGTAATGAATGCAACAGAGACAAGTATATTTGCTAGCTATTTAAAAATATTTAAAACTTATTTAAATGAACAATTCAATTGATTGAAAATTAGTTGAGAAAAGAACATACTCTACATATCTGTAGATCTGTTTTAGCTACTATACAGGTTTTGTAATGGGGGATTGCTCACTCTTTGGTACATTTTATTCATCTGATCATAGAAGAGGACGGCCCACCCTTAAAAAATTTGTCTCAGGTGCCATGACTAATTGATGACCCTGGACTCCAAGGATGTTTATGAGTTGTAATGCTTCATTGTAATTCATTGAACTCTATTATTTTATTGAGGGTACAAAAGAAAAGATGAAAAAAGAAATTGACACAGTCTACAAAGTATGGACATACAAAAGATTTCTATAATACCTCTAGCTATCTGTTAGCATTATTGCTTATCCCAATGACAGTTGCTCAGCTGCTATGTGGCACCCTGGACGTATTCAATATGCATGCTGCAATTTTTGCAACTTGCATATTGTTTGCAAAAGATAAATATTAATTCAGAATCACCGTCAATATACAAAGATGTTTTTGGGATCAGATTGTTGAGTTATGACATCTACCAGCACAAGCTAACCGACCCATGCTAACCAGTCAAACCCTGTTTAAAAAGACAGAGCTTTTATGATATAAAAAAAGGAAAAGAAAACAAAGCTTTCATGCTTACCCGCCGAGATGCCCTCTCGGTGTGCACAAAGTACACACTCTGCTCGGAGAATGCTGATTAGAGGATACAGTGTGAAAGCACACGATTGGGGTCTCTATTGTTTGGTCTATTTTGAAACTCAAAACAAAGTTTAATTAGGCGAAGTTCCAGAACAGACTGTATCTGTGCTCAGATTTAACACACAAACTGCCAGATAAGCAATGGACTCTTTTAGGAATAGTTTTTATTTTTTATATATTTTGTAATGGTTAAAAATGAATAAGTCAACAATCTAGGAGATATTAAAATTACTTTATGTTCCTTGCTTGGATGTCCAACTATCATTAATGAATAAAATCAAATGTAGTTTAATTTGTAAGATTAAGTCTATTTTTGAAAGGCGATATTATTGGAACAAGAAAGAGTTTTTATCTTTTGTCCTGCAGACCTGCACACTGACCTTTAACCTCCATCTAATTGTGTGGAATCACATCACAGCTGTTCAGCCAATGACATTACAGGTCTCAGCTGTGAGTCTGTAAACATTTAACCTGAGTCTTATGCAAAAAGGTTATTTCAACAGAGTTAATTGGAATGAATTCTATATTAGTAGTGAGTGGAAAGCAGCAAACATTCATGCAGATAGAACCACTCTTAAGCCCTCTTAAGACTTTCACTGGTTTCTGCCTTCCTTAGCAAATTAAATCCATCACATTATCCAGTGTGTCTCTAGTCCCAGGGCTATCAAAAGAGCCATATCATGTTCTCCTTGTTCACTGGCCTTAGTATTCCCTTGTGTATGTGTTAGAAAGTGCTCTGCCTTTATCTTTAAACGCCTTCTGGCTCTATTCCTGAGGTTTGAAGTTTGATTAAAATTGGGTTGTCTTCAACAAGGGTCCGTACTCTCTAATAGCCTCTTCTAGTGACCACATTAAAAACCCTGATTCAAGAGAAGAAAATAGGTACAGTACCATGGCACAATGACAGAGGTAGAAGGTGTTGTTTGTGATAATAGGTGTCAAAGGTCAGGACATGAGAAGAATAGAGCACAAGGGACATTGACGTGTGTTACTTATTGTTGTTGTCAGATCAGAGATGTGTCTTCACTTTTCCCAAGAGGGGAAGGATTTTTTTTATCCCTATATACAGTACAGTGCTTCTTGCCGTAGATCAGAGACCTTTATGGATCTATTTATCTTGAAGGCAGTGGTACTTTGGCTGTGTTGTTTGGTATGTTTGGAATCTTTAAAGGGAACGCATCATTGTTATTCAGTTCCATGACTTGTGAGTAAATTGTGTGACTGCTTTGATGGCTTTTTCCTTCAAAGACTGACTAAAGCATGAGCAAATAGTCTTTAAAGTGTGGACTGTGAAGAAGCATCAATGGGACAAGTTTACTGAAGGAATCAGTGTTTCGAACAGTGTTTGGTTGTTGGTGACTAAATTGAACAAACAGGGGATTGTTGTTGGTGAATGAATTAAGAATACAGAATCGTACGGCAATTTGTTACTATTTTACGTTTTAGTCAATTGGTGGTTAATTTGTTTGAAGATGTGCAATCTCATCTGTACAATCTGCTTTTGCTCCAGTGATGTTAGGTTTAGGAAATGGGTTGGGGTGGAGTTTCATGCTTGATTTTTTCTAATAATCATGGGTTATGGTTTGTAACGTACAAATCATCGTACATTGTACAAATTCTTAAGAAATCATCACATTGTAAAGTAGTTATCCCATGTCGTCAGTAAATAAAAAATATTCATTCAATATTCTGGACTTTGAATCTTGAAGTCTCACTACACACATTTCACCACAACATGAGTCCATAGGAGATAAACATAGATTACTGATAACTGGTAATTAAATCCAAAAACCATGTTCTTTCAACTGTGACAATAAAAGCATCTGTCATAAAATCAGTGTGATAACTAGTGTGATAACAGTCGTTGTCAACTCTATTCACAGCTGTCTTGCCACCAAAATAGAAGCTCCTGTTTTTAGCTTAATCTGGATCATCAGAAAATCTAGATGTAGATAATTACCAGCTCCACTGCGAAGCTGATTAACAAAGACATAAAAACAAAACACATTGACCTTCAGAATTATGAAAGTACTAACACAATCACGACTGTGTGTTATCAGTGCAGCCTACCTCTCTGTGTACTCCTCTGCAAACAAAAATAGGTATGAAGTATGAAATGGCAAAAGCCGTGGATTCATGCCAAGCTGTGAGATCCATCCGTCTGATTTCTGTCTGAAAATAGCAACTGTTTAAAGATTCTTTGGAAGCAACACAGTATGGCAAATTTACCCCAGGACTTCTCTATGGGACTTAAAAAATCAACAAAAATACCAGTTGTTGATAGAAGGATGGCCGAGGGGTTCTGATGTGAGTAGAGGATGTAATTGATGAGTGTTTGGATGGAATAAAGACAGATGTGGTAAATGTCTAGACTGGACTTGGAGCCTCAGGCCAGACAGCTTAAAACCTGTATTGTACAAAAGAACTATCAATAATGCAGAAGCCCCTATTTAAAGGGGTCACACGAAGAAATATAATATTCTTTAATCTCTGAGATAATAGACGGTACTATAAAAATATATTTAGTATATATTTGTATATTTAAAATATATTCATTAAAAATATTACAATATATTTATTTAATTTAGAAATGAAAACAAATTCTATCCCGGTCTAAAACAACCATCTAACGAACCTGAATTACAGTAATTCATATGACTTGCACTATAGCTATAGTCTTCTGAAGTCATAGACTGTATGAGAAACAGGCTGGAAGTTGTTATTGGCTGAAAATATCTCCCTCCACCAAAGCTCTGTAGAGTGACTTTATAGAGCTGCAGTCTGTTCCTCATACAAAACCTACAGCTTCAGAAAACCTGAAATAAGCATGATAGAATATTTCTGTGGTGTGTTTTGAATGAAGATAGATGTGATCACTATTAACCATCATGAACATGACAGAATCTCCTTTTGTGTTACATGGAAAATAAAGGTTGGAAACAACATGAAGGTGAGTTAACAATAACAAAATGTGTACTTTTGGGTGAAAATCCCCTTAAGTAACTAGAATTCATTTTTAAGCCATCAGCTGTGCTCTGAGGGTAGAATAAAACCCCCAGCTATGCAGAAATATAAAAGTGCACGCAGACGCAATGTTCTCTTGTAAGAGACTCCTGCTGGCAGACAGTCTGCCTCATTCACTCCAGCTGAAGGTACACACACCTCACGCTGATATTTAAGTTATGAGCCTTTCTTGAAGGTCACACTGCTGCCACACTCCACAGAGACTTAGTTTCAGTTCAACAGCCATTCGTTTTCTCCTGCATGCTAGGCAGCAGAATGAAGACACTGAGGCTGGGTCATGATGTCAGAGGATGTCACGATGACTAGCCTACAGTATATGTGCGTAATTGATTACTCAGTGTTACAGTATTCTCTAACATCTCCTATATTATTTATTTTCATTACAATCTTAGTATTACAAGTGATTCAATAAATAATTTGTTTACCCAAAATTAAAATGCAGCTTACTATTTACCAAAAACCTGCCTTCCTTGCTCTTAACTCAAGACCTGCTGTGACAGGAAAAGTTGGGGAATGAATCTGTGAACAAACCATTCAGATTTTGTGAATTGAGATTCATCAGTTTTTAAAAAAAAAACATTATTAGTGTAAAATTGAGTGGAAAAGAAAAATCTGTGCAGAACTCGCAATCCCATACTGAATTCCAGGTGCTGGTTTATATATATATTTTTAATACAGCTCTTATTAAATGTTAAAAGTGTACTAATTACTATTTAATCAAATATCAAGAAAGAAAACTGGTCTAACATAATAAGAGGTCAAACTCAACAATGGGGTTGGGCAGGCAAGTGCCTGGGGCCCACATTTTGCCCCCTCTTGTGTTACTCTGGTTGTGATTGCTTTTTCTCATGATATGCCAGCCGCCATGCTGCAAACTGGTGCAGCATTTGTGGTATAAAACGCTTTTGCTAATTTAAACATGAAGAGGACTTATTCGTCTGGCAGCCAGAAAAAAATAAAAGCAAAAAGAGGAAGGAAAGAGGCAACAGGACAGCAGTAACTGATGAAGATAAGATTGACTTAAGGATAATTATGTGACTAACAAATGTTTTGTTGTTGACAGCATTTACTGTCGCTAAAGCTCATTAGCACCAAGGTGACAATCCATTACACTGTAAATATTAAGATTGTACTTTATCTTCAGGATTGTATGCTCTGCCATAAACATGAAGATTAATGTTTTGTTTCATCAATCTGTTTTCCACTTTAATGTTTAAAGAAATAAACAATTCATGTTCTGTTAAATGTGTGTCGACTTCTTTTTGTATGTTGTATAAGTATATCTCTAGATAATAAAGATATATTAACAAAAGAAGCTTTTAGAGGGGCCTCACCTTCATCTTGATTCGCCTCTGGCAGCGTAAATGCTAGGATGTTTGTAGTGGTTACTATTGCATTGTTTGGTGTTTGCAGGAGTGTCGACAGTGTCTGGTAATAACTGTGGTTTGTCTATATATGACTCAGATAAAGTCTGTTGGGCTGTTTTGTCTATTTAACCATCTACACAGAGAAGGTGAAGTCCATATCAAAGTTTAAGATTTGGAGCTAGGGTTTGTCACTGTCTTTATTCTTCAGTATGAGCAATAAAAATAATAATGCTTGTATTAGTAAACACCACTGTTTGATAATACCATTAATAAAAGCTATTATAGTTATAATTAAAATGTACGCAAGTAAACAAATACTTAAATGGGTAAACAACATATTAGACAGGTTTCTTTTTTGACTATCTTGGTTTCCCTAGAAGTAGCCCTGAATAAAAATGAGCAATCTGCAGGGGTTTTGCATGAAAGCTGACTCACGGAGCAACAGATTGCTTGTGGTGTGTTTGGCTGAATCTCAGTCACCATCCATCTCAACAATGAACTCTGTTATGTAACGGGAGTGAAGGGACGTAATGGAGAACAGGCTAAGAGCGGTGAGGGTGTTGCGGACGTGCACACAATGAAAAAAAGACAGAATTGTGTGTTTTTGTGTATATGTCTAAACAAAAGAGAGGGAAGGTGTTAAGAGAGAAGTATACTCCTATGGGGACTAACCTATTTGACTAATGAAAGGAATAAGCATTGCACAGTGTTTAGATGCTAAATGAGCATTTGGATACAGACTCATCCGCACCTGCAAACATACACATCAAACATGTATTCAAATAATTTTGTAATTTTAAATAAAAAATATTAAAAAAAAATAATTATAGAAATCATTGCACTGAAATATTGCAAAAGTGGTACAATTATATAGTGAATTCCCCCTAAGTGCCTTACAAAAATATAATATCTTGTAGTTTATGATGGCCTAGAAAGAAAACATTTACATTAACCTTCCTGTAGCTCAGTGGTTAGAGTCACGGGTTCGATCCAGGGATTGCACATACTCAGAAACAATGTATAGTATAATGCAATGCAAGTCGCTTTGGATAAAAGTGTCTGCCAAATGCATAAATGTAAATTTACAGTGAAAGATGTAAAAAAAAAACTGATATTAAAAAATAAGACAAAACCTGTTTCATGTTGACTTTAAGCTGTACTGCAAGTCATATGAGTTTAAGTTTTTTGTAATTACAGTGGTATGCAAAAGTTTAGGCACCCCTTGTAGAATCTGTGAAAATGTGAATAATTTCAACAAAATAAGAGTTATCATACCAAAGCATGTTATTTT
>JAZGTJ010012843.1:0-15520 GCA_036877575.1 Botia almorhae
ATTACTTTGAGGGCCCTCAGGAGCCATAGCGGGACCCAATATCCCTCTTGTTATCTTCATTAATTGCCCCTCGTGTTTGTTTGATGTTGTCTTGATGTCTTTTCAGTTTGAAGGGCGCCATCTAAATTAGCAGCGATGCTAATTAGAACTCCTACATTTGCTCAACTTATGCAAACACACACACACTTCCCTTCCATCCTCAAAGCACCGCGGGCACCACCTCCCCACGGAGAGAACAAGCTCGCACCTAATTTAATTAGCAGTCTGTGTGTGCATGTGTGTGTTTGTGTGTGTGTGTTCTTGTTTACCATCTACCATTGTGGGGACCTGCCAGCGATCCCTATGAGTGAAATTTATTATAAAACGTATTAAATATACTTTTGAACATGTAAAAACGTAAAATGTTTACTGTAAGGGTTAGGTTTAGAGGTAGGGTGAGGGTTAAGGAATAGAATATGCAATTTTTGCAGTATAAAAGTAATGTTTGTAGTGTATAAAAGTATGTCTATGGAAAGCCCCCACAAAGCATATAAACCTGTGTGTGTGCATATGTCTTGGCAATAAAGTTACTATTTATCTCTCATTTTAACAGCAGCTTGACAACAAAAAGTTCGAGTTTATTTAGAGTTAGTCTAGATATGAAGACGCAAAACATATTACAAACATTCTGCCAATCTGCAGCCCGACAAACAAGCACAAACAAACGCACAATTCAAATGTCAGGGCTGTCAAAATGAGCCCTTTAACAACAAATTTGGCCATGACTACAACTAAACTGACAAGACTATGATTCAAAACAGAGGCAACATGCAAAAAGTGAAAACAGTGCGAAAAGAATAAATGACCTGCCTTGTTTGGGAACTAGGCAAAAGTTTTTCCTAAGTTATATTATAACAGATGTGAGACATTAATCACAATTTTTATGGATTCACACATTTTAATCTTTTTAAGAAAAGCATTTCATTGTGCACACAAATCTTCTAAACATGACAATACTGCCAGGTATTGGCTGGCTGATGGCCCACATTACATAATGCCATGTTTCATTCTTTATTATGTTTTTTTCTTTATTTATTCTGTTCTTTCCATTTAGGGGTGTTGGTGTGGAGAATAAGTCAGAACTGCAGCGTGTGTTAGAGCAAAGAAAGAGAGAGCAGATGATACGACAGAGAAAGCAGGAGGATGAGGCCAGGAGGAAGATCTCTCCACTGGAACAAGAGCTCCTCAAGAGACATCAGAAACTAGAGGAGGTACAGACCACACAGCCATTCTCATGTGTCATAATGACCTGCACTAATGAGGGTCCATGTTGATGCTCAGTTTTCTTTTATCCTGTATCTCTTCCAATTTCTTTGTGGGTTAAATATTTCATGTGCATCTGGTTTACATTCTGGTCATCCTAGCGCAATAGTTGGCAGTAAATGAACCAAAAACTACAATAACAACAATCAAATATCTGTGAATGATCTTTCTCTGTATTTTAGCTGGAAAAGGAGCAAGAAAAGCTGGAGAACAGCACCTGCACTGCTCCAGAGTTTATCAAAGTGAAGGAGAACCTGAGACAGACGTCACTTACTAGTCCTGAGGAGAAGGAGGTGTAGAGGTATAGATGTAGATGGCATCCATATGTGTGTATTTGAGCACAGCCAGTAACAGAGATCTGCTGCAGCTTCTAAACATCACCTACACAGCTGTGCCTCTTTGCTTCCTGTCTCACATTAACAACATCCTGTAACAGGACCCAAAGAAGGCAGAGACACAGACAAGACCCAGGAGCTTCTGCTGCACCCCTGTATTACAAGAATGTTGGTGTTACAGGGTTTCTTAAGATTGCTATGAGGAAAACAGGTGTTTGTTTTAAATGTTTACTCTGCTCCTGGTCAGAACAGATGGGATAAAGATGAACTGTCCAGGGGGATTATGAGCTTGTGTGTGTGGACAAATGGACAGCTATGTTCCTGGTTCTTTTACAGTACGTTAAACAGTAAAAAAGAGAGTGAATTGCAGTCTTAAAAATCCATTGCTCGCTAAAGGAAGAATAACATTTACCAGGCGGAAATTAAACAAATAAATCAGTATTACAAGACAGCCAATTGCTCAAACCGCTAAATATTTGTTCATTGCCTAAATCTGAGCATAGTCTTTAGCACATCACTTTTATATGAGAATATAATGACCAAGATTACACCTTTTCATTTTGATTTGATGCAAAATCTGAAAGATCACGGAACTGTGTGAACCAAATGTATTTACACAAATGTCAGATAAAGTAAGCAATTTATTTAAACAATTAAAACAATAAGCCTGTTCACAAATATAAACACTATTACACACTGCTAACAACCTAATTTGACAAGACAGAGATAAACTGTAGTATTTTGTCTTGTTTGAAATATTTGTTATTATTCCAGTGCCTTCGTTAAAGCAAAAGAAGAGCTGACTATTACTGTGGTTTAATCAACATTACAACATTTAACTTTTTTTAATCAAATGTTTTTTAACTCAACGCATATGGTTGTGTACGAAAAGAAAAGGAAGGGGTTTGTTTTAAAGCATTGAAAGATTTTGATTGACTGCCATGTCAACTGACAATTTATAAAGCAACACAATACAGGAATCTATTGATTAAACTGACAATGATGATAATGTTTACAGTGCTATGTTCTGAACATCACTCTACAATGGTTTATTATTTATTATTAATTTGGCTTTTTTTCTAACGTAAGTCACTTTGTCTGTTTTTTTACACTTTTAAAACTTTGAGGTTTTTAAAACACAAAACTAACTTTGTCATAGTTCTGGCTTTGTTGTTTGGATTTACAACTAAATTCTTGTGCCAGGATCCTAACAAAATTAAGGTCATGAATAAATCTTGCCTTTACTGGCTCCTAAAGCCAGTGGATATATCACAACAATCAATGTGTTGGTTTCTGTCTGATCTAATGTAATGTTAATTTAACTGATGTTGTTAATGTCAATCTGACAAACTGAAAAAGTATTACATACTTATATTTTCAGTAGTTAAGAATCTATGACATTTTGAATGTTATCGTACATGAACTTACAGAATAAAGACGAAAAATAAATTAATACTTTGAGTTTTGACTCCTATTTGCTGAGAAGTAATTAAATTAACTGAAATTAATTTGTTGGTAACACTTTACAATAATGTTTAATTCATTAACATTTGTTAATTCAATAGCTAACATGAACTAACAATGAACAATTTAGTTTTACAGCATTTATTAATCTTTGTTAATGTTTGTAATGCAATTACAATTGTTTCCTATTTGTTAACAGATTTTAAAAATGTATTAGTAAATGTTGATATGGTGTTAATTGTTAGTTCATGTAAATTAAAGTAGTTAACTTAAGTTAATAAATGAAACCATATTGTAAACTGTTACCAATGTTTTTAATATAATAAATTTTACTGTTGCAAAACACACACCCACATAGCAATACATCAGATCCTACAACAACAACTAACAAGTTAACAATAAGCTATCAAGTTCAGCTCAGACCTATTTAGATAATGCCAGCTCCGTGTCTCCAGAGCCAAGCATGCAAACTTCCTGCTTTAGGAATTTCACAGAGCTCCAAAGTGAAACATTATAGAATAATGAGGGTGTGTCGTGAATTTCAAGTAGACGTTCCAAAAGTGAATTGGCTGAAGCTGCAGCAGGTCATAGGGTCTGGTTTGGGGCTATCATGCTTGGTTTCAATTTAATGGCTCCACGGTGGAGTTTTTTTCCACTGATGGAAAGTCTCCATCTCTGCCTTCCATCAAGCATCTCAATAGCTTCTTAATTAGAGGAACAGGTAATATTATACCTCGAATCACAAGACCCTTTGTCCACCAAAACACGTTATCTGCCTCTAATCTGTTTAATCCTGAAGAATCTTCAGGATCCGATTTGTTGTCCTCGAGTAAACAAGGGCTAAATTGTTTGACGCAAGGCGGCTGTGAACCTGAACTGAACGATGGCACACCTTTACTATACGGGCAACACAACAACCTGAACATGAGCACAGTTGAACAAAGGGGGCTGTAACAGGTGCAAAGAGAGAACAGAACAGTATTTTGATTTATAAATTATATGTTTTAGTTTCATGTTTCATTTATATAATCAATTATTATACACAAAACAGATAATCGATTAAGCACAAAGATGTATCCCCTATCTATTTAGATGAAATGTAGAATGGGGAAACTGGGACAAATTGTCAGGCATCTTACTTATTACATTTCAATGAATAATTGGGCCTGTTGTTATCCTGTATGGGGTTAGTTGTCACAATGAGAACCTGTTAATAAATAGCCTATTATAGATTTTCAGCTAAATTTAAACAGTAAAACAATTATGAAACACAAATCTTTACAAACATAATTGTAATGTAAGACCATATTGAACTAGATGTCAGAAACCAACAAAGGAAACCACTGCTAAAGAAATTGGATGTGTTAGAGACCATGTGACAACTTCCCCAGTGACAACTAGGTTAAACAGAGAATTCAAGATCAGCCTTTTGCAATGTTGGAACAAGGTCTGTACACCAACCCATCGACAAATTTTACTGTAACACTTACCTACAGAACAATTTAGAAAGTCTCAGGAAAATCTTGAGATAAAATCTGCTTCTTATGTGTCTTTTGATATGGTCTGCCCCATGATCAGTATTTACTTCTCATGGTTTCTAATAACACCTTAAGCTGTGGAGTAGTTTAGTGTTGGCTAAACTTTGCTGAGGTTTATGTAAATGTGAAGCCTTATCTTGGTCCAGTTCCATCTGTTTAAGGTGGATGCTGAAGGCCACGCCCCTCTAAAGCAGGGGCTGTGGTTGGTGATGCTGCAGCGGGAGGGGCCTGATACTCAGGTGAGGTACAAAAGAGCAGAGCTCAGAGCTCAGAGGTGAGATGAGAAATGGGGTCACACAGGCAGCTAATAGCACTGCTCATCATTGTGTCTGTAACATACATCTGTGAAGCAGGTATGAGACATTTCCCAATTCTTTCACTTTTTCCATATAGAAGGATATACTATGTTAATTTTTTTAAATCTTTTTCTTTAAGATTATGAATTCATTGTAATTGCTTAATCACCAATAATGTGTATTGAGTATATATAATTTTGAATATAAAATTATAATAAAATAATTGTTTATTACTCTATATAATGTACAATAAATATATATAGTGCTATATGCAGTATGTGAACAGTCTGAAAAACAATTTGCTGTAGAATTTGTTGATGTTATGTTAATCATGTAATTGTTTTTATTGGACTGTTGTTATTGTAGCTCTGCTCAGGAAGTCTTCTGCGTTGGACTTTCTGCGGCCCATGCGAGACAGGCGTGCAGTGAGATGTCAACCTGAAGGCTGCAGCTCTGAAGACAGTGAGACA
Source organism: Botia almorhae (assembly GCA_036877575.1). Lineage (NCBI taxonomy): Eukaryota > Metazoa > Chordata > Actinopteri > Cypriniformes > Botiidae > Botia > Botia almorhae. Next base: position 5,406 of record JAZGTJ010012843.1, read on the forward strand.
GAGGAGATTCTGGAGACCAACTCAGATTATGTGAGTTGATTACAAAACACAGCATCCCACAGCTCATAGCACACAATGGACACAATATTCAGAGCTAATGTTTAGTCTCAGCTGCTTTTATAAGTCTCTTCACAACATAATATAGTTCCTTTAGTAATTTAAGACACAGGACAATATGGTAGGCTCGAAACTCTCTAACTGTCAGATACTGCACATCATGATGCAATATGTTGCTTATAGAAACAAATGTACACTACTGATGTATTTTCCCCTATCAGGAGCAGGAGAACTCCAAGATCTTCTTTAATGTTGTATCTCAAGTAGGGCTGCAAACGGTAAGACTAAAATCTTAATTTATGAATGGATACTGTCTCTGGATGAGAATGTAACTCAATCCATCCATTGGGATGCTTCTCTGTTTCTTTTCACCCCTCAGAGACCTGACAGTGAGTCAAAGGCAGAGGGCTCAGGTATGTAGCCCTGTGGCTCACAGTTTAAGGACTGTGAAGGTTCACACGGCAGAAGAAACAGAAAGCCTGAGGAGAACTCTGGGCTCTTCATCTTCACTCACCACTGCTGACAAGCACAGGTGCTCCAACATGAAATAAAGTCAGATAGTTTTATAATATCATAGAATGATTTGTGTTTAAAATGAGAATAGGTTGGCTGCTAAGTGTAGAAAACTCAATTGAAATGGATAAGTTTCTCATGTAATTGTAATGTCAACCTTGGTGTTCTTAAAAGATTGCTGCTGAAATCCTGTATCTGTTGTACAACCTGTTATGACACTATAGTCATGGTGCTAAACTGACATTACACGTTTAGGCTGCAATATGTAACTTTTCTTGATAAAAAAAACGTTATTGAGTCAGTAAATAACAGATCAGGTTTAATAATAATTTATAATTTCAGTTGCCATATCAGATTTCATGGGAAATGCCAAATTGGCTTCATTTGACTAGCATGAAGATGTAAAGTAACTTGCAATTAGATGCTTAAACAATAGAGAGGCAAAAGTTATGTATTGCAGCTTTAAAAGACAGTATTTAGAGACAATTTATATATATGAATAAACCTCATAAAATGTACCAGTAGTAATCATTCATTACAAAACTACTTACACAGAGTATTTTTTATACACAGAAATGGTATTTCAAATGTAAAATGCTTGGTGACAGATAGGACGATACATGCAGTGATGCTATGCTACAAAACCATTAGCCAGTATGCTTTAAAAACAAAAATGATATCAGAAATGCCTTACAGTAATCCTATCTGTCAAATTACCTTGATACAATTTTGGACCATTACTGTACCATGAGTCTGTTTTTGTCATACAAGCTATAAGTATATTGAATTTCCTTTCCTTTAAAATCAACAGCTTTAACTAACTAACTAGCTTTCTTAAGGGCTGGGTCCTATTGGTTTTGTGTTAGTTAAAATATTATACATACCATTTTCCTTTCAATTAAAATCAGCTTTATACATATTACAAATGTTGCTTTGTATTTTGGTCTTACTGTCTACATATTTGCAAAACTATTTTTTTCATAAGAGATAGAATGATCTGTATTGATTGTTTGTTTGTTTATTATTGTGTGTTGCTCAAACAAACACAATGTTTATAGGCCTAGATAATGTAACAACATTATTGCCCAAATGTTTGCCTTTTAACTGAACTATTAATGCAGAAAAATATGCATTAACAGTAATATTAACCTCGAATTTCATGTTGGCTAAATTACTTGGAGGTATTTGCTCCAAGAAATGTTTCAAATTGCTTTTAGAAAATCCTTAAATTGTTTCTGCTACCACCTGCTGCCTGCAATTCATATGGCACACCAGTACTAGATAGACGTATATTAATTCCAATTATAATAATTCACAATAATTCCACTATTATTCTGCAATTAAATATTTGCATTTGTTTTTATACAGTACATTAACCAGCAAGGGGAAAACAATAATACTTTCTTCTCTTACTATTTAAAGGAATGTTTAAAAATGTGAACATGTAGATTTGTTCATTTAATAGATCCTTAGAAAACATTGATACAGGTAAAGTACACCTCTGTGTGCGGCGTCCCTGGCGACAAGCTTCTTGGCGATGCCAGACATGTACACATGGAGGTGTCAGCTATACCGTGGGAGACAAAATGCTTCACTGACTTTAGCAGCTATGAAGCAGGAGGGCAACCCGGGGCCGTATGAACGAATTTCAGTAGGAAACAGAGCACCCGATTAACGAGTAATACTAACTGTACAGCGGCTTTTTGTATACTTGCGTTTTTACCAAATTACGCAAATGCTTAAATACATAGAAGGAGAAATGAGTGTGTTTTAACAGATGTTGTTAGATACTGTTCTTTTATATGAAGAATAAATATTAAAATGACCAAATGTATGAAAAAATTAATAGTCTGTGTTTAAAATATATTTAGACAATTAAAGAAAATAATAGCACACATAGACCATTGGTTCTTTTGCTTTTGTCATGAGACATGCAACAATGATATACCAACCTTTGAGTTTTGTATATATTTAAACACGCTTATTTGACAGATTTAAGTAATCATCACATTTTACAGATGAAAGTAATTCGACCATACTGGTGTCTATTTTTAACGCACTACTCAACATTTAGTAAAGCATTACTCCGACTAAGACTGAAGTGCATCAGATAGTGGCTGAAACACCACGAGGTGGCAGTAACGTTCAGGATAAGTAAAGTCAATTCCTTTATATCTTATGACTTAAAGCAGGAATCCATAATTTTTGCCTCTCTATTTTTTCTATTTCTTTTTGAAGCATTAATTTGCAGGTTACTTGGGTTGTGCTTCGTCATTGTTCCTCTGCTCTTATGACTCTTATGGTTTTACGTGACATAACCACCAAACGAATTAAGTAAAACTGACATTTCCCCTGCCACACCAAACATCAATATCCGCCAACTAGTAGTTGGTTATCCTAACTGTAGATAACTGGTCTTTTTAATATAAAGTAGAATGGTTTTGTACATGTTACAACTGCTTCAAACTAATCAGCATTAATTTCTTTCTGTTCATAATATAAACACTTTCAAAGTTCAGATGCAAAATGCATTGATGGGCCAATAACATGAGATGAATATGCTTCATCAAGTCATACTGCACATCAGCTTATTAGATTTTGAGACATCCTCTGTAGTTCAGTACATGAAAGCAGACTTGATAGCAAGGGAAAAAGACATTTGAAAAGGTTTTCGACAGTCATGGACATTTAAACCTCCTCATAGCACTTATAATACAGGCGTCAAAAACCCTAATGTGGGAATTTAGAAATGTGATTTCTATGGGTTTGTGCTGTTCTGTAGGATAAAAAATGTGTGTGTTGTTACATGCTGTGTTGATGATTTGCTTAGGGGTAAGAATGCCTTGAACAGCTTGGAGATGTTTATTCTTAACCCTTAACCTCGTGTCATGTGCAAATGGTTTGTCATCTTTAATCCTGCAAGTAAACACAGTGCCAAATGTGTGTTGTGACATGGCTATTTCTTACCACAAAAACAACTAAACCTCATTAATGATTTTAATCTTTTATGGAGGTGGTCAGCCCTTGATTTGCATGTTGTGGATGTATTGCACATCATTGGTTTTTCCTGAGGTAGTACCATTTGACAGCCAGAACTTAGCTTGCCAAATTAATTTATATTTTAACTAGCTTTATACAAAGCCACACAGCCTGTAGTCTATTGAGGGGCCTTTGTGATTTTGTCTCATAACAATGTCTTCCACCATTTTGGTTGATGATTACACCACACTGACTTTGATTTGGCAGATGAATGTAGAATATATGTAGTATTTTAAAACAAACCTGCTTCACTAGGTATTATGTTAGCAAATAAAAGATTATACTTCAAATTCAAAATATCAAAATTATTTTTTAGTCATTTAGGCATGTAAAACGAAAAGATGTAAATTCACATGTATACATTCAATGCATATGTTTTTTTAAATTAATTAAAAGATCAGAAACAAAGATGAGCGTGAAGTTGTTGACTTTATTCAAACATTAATGAGAAATGAATAATTAGTGACATTCACAGATCATGTCGCTGTTGGGGGTGCTGAAAAATGAATATCGTAGTTGGAGTTGATGAAAATATTTCATATCTTTTTTGTACGAGTCAGGCGTGAGATGAAAACTCTGCTAAGAGTCTCTTGCAGTTGTTTTCTTCTTCAGGTCTGACTTGAACGTCACAGAAGGACTCCGCTAGCCGAGTAAAGCTGCGCGTAATATTAGATCATCTCCATGCACGGAGAGTGCACAGAAGAATGGAGTGGAATAGGACATTCACTGTCTAATTTACAGAGATGCACTTTATTTACAGCAGATAGAAATCACGTTTCAGTCGTTCTTTAATGACAAGCTTTCCCTTCACTGCACTGGAGAGGTTAGGTATTGTGCGTTTTAAGCGGACCGGGTTAAGTGTTTATCGAGGGATAGCAGAGTGCTTTTATTAAAGTGCGGTGCATGAGTAAGGTACAATTGTACGTGATGGGGAGTCTACTGGCATTAATATTAGCGCTCTCCTTGAGCGCGTCATGGGGATGCCAACTTCCCCACGACTGGAGACCTCAAACTGAAGCATGCCGCGCAGAGCTGGCGGAGATCATTGTCTTTGCCAAGGTGCTCGCCATCCATAAAGAGTCGTACAGCGTGTACAACTACCTGCCGTGGCAGTACGATACAGATCTGTTCTTCTCCGCGGAGATCGAGCTCCTGTGCGATCAGGCGTGGGGCAGTATGCTGGAGGTCCCAGCTGGCTCCAGGTTCAATGTCAGCGGACTGGGATATTTCCCCTGCTATTCCTACAGCGTAATGGAGAATAACTCCTACTACTTCTTTTTGAGGTAAGAGATAATGTCAAAAATGATTTGCTCATCATAATGTAATACTAAAACATAAGAGAAAAAGTGGAAATGCACCTGTGTGGAAAGTGACACCAAATGAGACCAGACGTCATACATCATGTCAGGTCAATCGGACTTGTTTTTAACACGGCATATTCCACAACAGAAAACCAAAACTACCAAAAACATACTATTTGACTTTGATAGTCATGATATAAAACATTTCATTTTATTTTTTAGTACTTTTGATTTTATAGTACAACATAAGAGCATCAGCATTAACTACCAGACCACAGCTTTAAGAAATGTACCCACTAAAAATGCAAACTCCACTGGAGACACTTAATGAATGAAAACTGTGCCAGACCTCCCTAGTCTCGCCCATTACGTTCTCTCATAACAAATGAAACTTTGTGTACAATGATCATGAGTATTGCAAAATTTAAAATATTTTAACGTAATGAGTTCCGGCATATTTTTTTATGTGTTTACAGTGTGAATTAAATAACATTGGCAGACAAACAAAGGGTGAAGCAGCTAACAGACCAACCACGTAGTGTGCGATTCACAGACTTTGAGATTGTACACGGTTGTCCATGTTGTTACGATTTAATTTGCTCTGCGGGTAAACACACAGTTTGGAAGTGATTTGTTGCAATATAGCAAGGTTTCAATCTCTTGACGACCAGACTTGCTTGTGTTTCCTGTCTCACTCCACAACCTAATCAGTTACGCTGAAGGATGTTCAACTCTCCCCTGAACTCCTCATGCAGCTCTACACTGGATTTATCAAACTTAGCACTTTTCTAGCCAAGTCTTTCACCCTGACAAGCAGCACACTGATTGCAAACCAGCATCACAGACCTATTGTACCTGAAGGACCATGCTTTCTGTGCCCATACAACAGCTATAACTAATATATTTACTTATAGATTATTTATAAGATTTTTCATGATTACGCAGTTAGAACAGTTTAAACTGAAGTGTCAAAAATTGGCCATTGTTAAGCATACAGCACAGTTTGATGTGTCTGTGAGCTGCACTGTATAGCATGTTTACAGTGTCTATATATAGTCAGTGTGTGACTGGAGGTATTTCTGTTAGCAGAGGGAATATGTGAGAGTTACATATTGATTTCACGTTATCCTAAAATTGCATGACATTGTAATTTGGACCCTGAACAAATCTAAAATGAAATCATCTTGCATGCCTGTGACTCGAATCAACAATAAAAAATATGTAATAAAAAGTTGGCCTGACCATTTTCCCAGTATTTTCTAAGACGTTTTGGGTGTTTTAGAGTGTTCACTGTGGTTGCTAAGGCATTTCTGGTTGCTAGCAAGCTAAATGGTTGCTTATCATATCTAATGAAAATAGCCCAGACCAAGTCTCTATAATATTCTTTTCCAATACAAGTCTCTGTCATTTTTTCATCATCAGTTAATCAGTTATTTATTTCTATAATTAGCACACACGTGGTCAAGGCATTTTCAAGTTTACACCCCTAAAATGCTCTTGTGTGTAGAACAACTTCTTAATGTCACCAACGTATAAACATCATTAATACGCTGTAGTCAAAAGCTGCTTCTCATTCTTTCTGAAACTGGTAGGTAATTTTTTTAACGGGTTATACAAGCATATTAAAGCAAAGTCTGTTGCAAATGCACTGAGTATTAAAGGCAGCTTTTCCCAGTCTGTTGGAAAGCTAGTGGACAGGTTAACACACACTTCCCAGTGTAAGAGACAGATCGGCCCTGGAATTCCTCCCACCCAACTTAATTACCCAGCACATACAGTGTCTAATTGCCTGGGGTGACCCAAGGGCAGCAGGGCAGAGGTCCAATGGAGTATGAACTGACTGTTCTGGCATTATACCAAGGTTTACAAATTCAAGTTTACAGGTTTTGTCATTTGTTATCTAAAAGGATTTTCATCAGAAAAGTCTGTTTAAGACTAACAGGTAAGCACTGACCCCCTACATTAGTTCCTTTGAAGTCTCTGTGTGCTTGAGATGTTGTTCTTGTGAAAACACGTTTAGACCAGCCTCTCTTACCCCTTTGTTCTTTTGTTCCATCTCATCGTTGATAATGACATTCATCCACAGGAATTCCACACCACATCAGCACAAGTCCTGTACCATCAACAGTGATCCTGTTATAAGATTAGACTTTTGGCTTTGTCATACAGTTCCACATCACAAGTTCCTCTGGCCAGGACCCCCCACTTAGACTGGAAGAGACCTTCTGACTGACATTTAAAGCAACCTTCTGACTGACATTGTGCCAGGTTTATCCCAAATATATATATATATATATATATATATATATGTGTGTGTGTGTGTGTATATATAAACAATCAAAAGGAACAAAGTGGAATGCAAAAATGTGCTCTGTGTGAACTGGTTTTAAGATGGAGTTGCTTTTCTTAGTATTTTTAAAGAGCTTTAAAGATTGTGGTTTAGAAAAGTGTTAGTGTGGTTTTAATAAAATAGTGACAAATCTAGATTTGAGAAACCTTGGCTAAAGAAGTAAACTTGTTCCTCATTTCTTGTCTTGTGTTTCAGAGCAAAACCTTGGAGACATGCCCTAATATCATGCAGTGAGCAAATTCAGTGGGGGCAGGGGGCGGGTGTTCTTTTACTCCCCAGCATGTTTCAGTTAGAAATCCAAAAAGACTCCATCATGCAGGGAAACACTAGAAGTTCAAAGCATGATTTCATTGATAAACACACCAAATCCCACAGTTAACATTCATGACAGGTGTTGCACATTCAGTTGCATTATAGAAGGTGCACTGCTAATCGCTTCACATTCACTCACTCACAGAGCATTTTCATACTGTTATACAGTGACTTCCATATTTCTTGAATGCATCAAACCAGATTCTTCAAAACCATTTTAAAATCATCACATGATTATGTGTCCAGTCTCAAACGTATCAGACTTGAAGTTTTGCTTTAGCCCACATGCAACTTTTCTTCCTTGCTATTTTACATCCCATATGTCATGAGTCTGAGCCATGAACCAATCACACAGCTGGTTCCAGTTTGGCAGGACAATTCTCGCCAGTCAAACCATCAAAAGCCTGAGAAACTGGAGACACTTTGAATGGAAACAATAATTAATGCAATATGGTGCATAGTACAGCTACATTCAGCATTGACTAGAAGATTTCCTTTATACTGTTATGTTAACAGAGGGCAGCCAGTAAATAGCTGGAGAATTGAAGAGGCTATATCCTAGAGATGCATACAAATGGGCAGGATATAAAGCTATTAGTACACGTTATGGTGAAACAAACATATACCCTAAAACAGAGAGGTAGCGATCATATAACAATGTGTTCTGTGAATAATAATCTTGATTATTCATATGCAATGCGGTTTTAATAAAAAGCAGGCAGCTGGGTCTGCGTACTGTGTATAGGTGCTTTGGTTGTTCCTGCAAACTACTGTCAAGGAAAGTAGCATGGATTGTACATTATACACAGAATGTGTAAAATACATAATATTGCAGCAGTGCGTGAGTTTTCAAGATTCTACAAACTAATTTGCAAACTGATCTGTGTGACTTGTCTGTGTATGCTATAAACATAGCAGATTGCAGCAGATGTCACAAGACACTAGAGACTGCTGTAATCTACACTTTATCCAAACATTTGTATTCCAGACTTTTTTTTTTACAAAAGGACAGCCACTTTCATTTACTAAAGTATTTAGCGATTGGTCAGTAATACATGTTTACTAAATATTTATCCCTGACTCATAGAGACTCCTTTTGAACACTTAGTAGAGCAGAACAATAAACTTCCTCATTTATGTTTATTTATTTAGCAGACGCTTTTATCCAAAGTGACTTACAAACAGAGATAGCATTTAACATTGTGTCCTAAGAACCTGCAGGCCTAGTCTGCAAAGCTACATTTAAAAGAAGGAATAATTTTGTTGCTGAGGACAGGATGAACAGTAGAAGACAGTTTAATTTAAACAACTTTAAACAAGATTAACATTAAAATATTAAGGATCTGTCAGTTGTCGGAGGAACGGGTGTGTTTTCAGTTGATTTTTGAAGGTTTCTCATTGTGAAGGAACAATTGGTTGTCCCTTGTTTACAGAGCTTAGTTGGCGGGAAGGAAAGCATGTAATCGTGAAGTAAGTTGAGGTAGGAGGGTGAAGTTCCGGTGACTGTCCTAAAGCCAGGGTCAGAGATTTAAATTTGAGGTGGACAGCTATAGGTAGCCAGTGGAATGAGATCAGAAGGGGTGTGACGTGAGCGCACTTAAGTTGATTAAAGAACAAATGTGCTGCTGCTTGCTGGATCATTTGCAGGGGTTTGGTTGCGCTGGTTTCAAGGCCAGCCAATAGGACATTGCAGAAGTCCAGTCGTGATATGAAAAGAACTTGGACTAGGAGCTTCCTGGCATGCTTAGACAGGAAAGGTCGGATCTTCCTGATTGTGTAGAGCACATACCTGCATGACCAAGAGGTTGTTGAAATGTGAGTTGTAAATTTCATCAAACACCACCCCAAGGTTCCTAGTAGACCATGAGGTGTTAGAGTTGATAATCCAAGTTGAAATGTGAAGTTGTGTTCTAATGATGGGATGGCTGGGATTACCAGGAGTCTATAAGTCTTACTGAGGTTGAGCTGAAGATCTTTCATCCAGGCATCTTCAGTCTTACTGAGGTTGTGTTCAAGATCTTTCATCCAGGCATCTTCAGTCTTACTGAGGTTGAACTGAAGATCTTTCATCCAGGCTTTATCCAGGCATCTTCAGTCTTACTGAGGTAGAGCTGAAGATCTTTTATCCAGGCATTAAGTCATTCCTTCATCCAAGCTGAGATATATAACAGGCAAGCAGAGGTCTGAGCAGAGATGGTGGGGTCATCGGGCTGGAACTTCATCATAGGCCAGAACTTTCTCATGAAAATACTTTGAATATATATAAATTGTTAAATTGTTCTCATTTTCTTGATTTACTCTTCATAAATTGAATAAGTGCAATGAAATGGATAATATGATCTGAGAGCTATAGTACAGTAACAGAGGAGAAGATTTTCAGTTAAAGTTACTTTAGTTACATCAGACAAATCTATCATAGAGTTTGAAACATTTGAGATATACACTATGTTGCCAAAAGTATTTGCTCATCTGCCTTTAGACGCATGTGAACTTAAGTGACATCCCATTGTTAATCCATAGGGTTTAATATGATGTCAACCCAC
>JAZGTJ010012844.1:0-15520 GCA_036877575.1 Botia almorhae
CAAATGAAATGAAATATTTGTAATACTTTTAAACTATTGAAATGTCACAACACAGGTCTACAAAAAGCTCATTAAAAATGACAAACAATTTGAAACTGTGACAGCATACAACAGTTTTTAAAACTACAACCATCACACAAGCAGCACTGGCCCCCAAAATCCATATCGCAGTATGAAACCCGGAGGAGGTGAATTTAAAACAGACTCAACATCTGCTCACCTGTGTGAACACAAAGAGAAGTGACTCATCAAAGTGAATTCACAATGATTAAGTCATTACACAATCATAGAGAACAGGAAGTTCATTCAGTGACCATCTCTTAATAACATGTTCAATAAAACACAAGCTGTACGTCTCCATGTCTTGATACTGAAATGAATTATGGGATGTAACTCTTCAGCAGACATGACACGACACAGAGACGTCTCAGCTACATCTCTTTAAAGACCCTTCAGCTATACAGCTGTCACTCCTGTTTGTGGTTTAGCAGTGACATCTTTTTAAGCCCTACAACAACATTTTTAAGAATGGGAAACCAATGGGTCACATTTCATACAAAATGAAGCCATCAACAGTGTGTCTGTGCAGACATAAAGACATCATTAAGATAATCTGATCTGTGTAATTATGGGATAAGTGTCGGTATGACAGATGAATGCAATAGACGCATAAAGATGAGAGTGTTTTAGAGTCATATCAGTTTTATTATTTAACACATTATATTCATCTCTAAATTACATCTCTCACTTTTTCTGTGTCACTAACGCAACAATTTACTTTCATTTGCTGTACAAACATGTAGAAAACCTGCCATCACATGTCAGACATATGTAACGTTTTGTATGTATAATCTGTTCTGTCTCCTCATCCCGTGTGCAGACAGACAGTTGATGAGCCCCACCTGGACACACCTGCGTGTTTAAACCATGCTCGGCATGCGACGCTGCGATGCTCAGGCATGTCGCAGTGGTACTGTGCATTGCTGCGCGTCTGCTGTCCGAACAAACAGCACAGAGATAACAAGCATTAATTTACACAGACGTGATGGATCGTGACAAAACAGGTATTGTAGGTTCTGCTGTTAATTATGAGTGACAGATTTCCAGGACCTGTCTGCCTGCCTGTCTATCCATCTATTTATTTATCTTGGCAGACAGACAGACAGACAGACATATTTTTCAGCTATTTGCAGTCATCTCAGCATGGCGAGACACAGACTGTCTTCTGGCATTAAATGACTCCAGTCAAGTTACTCAACAATCATGAAACATCAATCAACAGACTCACTTTCTTCTCCAAGCGAAACCGCCACATTGTTCCACAAACATGAAACATCGTTTCATTCGTCTGTTTCATTGTTGGTCATCGTGCCTTCATGTCTTCATGCCTTCATGCCTTCACACGCATCACTAAAACATCAAAAAACATGAAACGCCAGCGTTCACGTCTACAGACGCCACATCAAAACACTGATGTCAGAAACAGAAACATGCAAAGTCACGGAAAACACACATGTATTTCTGAGTCATTTATTAAAGTTTTATCAGCACCCAAATCAGAAAACAGACTCGTGTGGGGTGCAGACAGACATTTACAGACGCCCCAGAACAGCAACAACAGAACATTAGTTGGAAAATTAACCATGCAATTCATAAAATAAACTGAATTAAAACAGAAAGTATATTTACAAATGGTCACATACTTAATGATGACATCATCCATAACTGGACCAATATTTAAAGGTTTATATAATCTTTATGCAAACTCAGAATGGATTTTAAATCTTACACTGGCATTCAAAGTAACATAAAACAGGACTAACTCAAAGAAAACAAAAGTGGTGCTTTCAGCTAATAAACAGCATCATCGCGCCTCAACGACAACCAGGAGTCAGCTGAGAAACCCAGAACATTCAGATCAGTGAAAGCGTGTGTGAAAAGGATTTAGGTTTCAAAGTCACACTTGTCGCTCCTCACAAAGGAACATGTTTAATTTGCTGTGACATCAGCTGGTAATCACCCCGGGTGTGAAGAGACTGCAAGAAAATAATTATGTCGAGAAGTGTCTTTGATGATTAAAGTCAGAGCAGGGATGGGCACATAACTCTTACGTGGACTAGTCAAACTGGTTGGGCTGGTATTGTAAACCGTTGGTTTTGGTTTTACCACGGTGTTATGATGACCTCCAATCAGTCCTTAATCCTCCCTGACCTTCGCTATGTAAACTAAACAAATAGTTAAAGCATGACGGTGGGTATGTTTCAAGTCATTGCTGAGGTAAACGTATGTTTTGGGTTAACTTTTAGAAACTGGCCTGACAAGACGCGTTATTATAACTGTGTGTTTTCAGTATTGGAATTCCTGTTCATTCACTTTCCATTTTTTGTAAAGTAAACGCTTTAATAATGTCGTATTTATAGTAAATGTATTTAATGTTTATGTTTATACTGAAAAAGCACATCGAGTAGCTTTACTGACGAAGAGGTTTCGTTGTTTTGATTACAATTAGCACCCAGATCGTCTTACCTTCAGCCGAAACCACGGCCAGTATCAACACAAAAAACTCATCCATCCTTCAGTCTCTGGATGATGTCAGCAGTGGGTCACTCTGACATCACTGTACACAAACCTAAACCATTAAGAATCATATAACTGACTGGGCTGTTTGGATGAACCCGAATCAAAATAATATATCTACAGTACAAACAACTACAAAAGAAAAGTTTATCACAACAAAACACAATGTTTTCTCTGAACATTTAAAAAAGTTAGCGAGTTACATCATTGGCCATAAAGACAAATAAATAGATTTGAAACAAACCTAACCCAAGTATGAACAATAGCTTTTTATTTGTGGAGCCACGCTGGTGTTTAAAAATTCATGACTGCAAGCGCATCCACACTGGGTGTGACAGGGGTCTGAATAAAGGGTGGGCTGAAACTCGTACCACCAGCAAAAGACTCATCTGCTTAAAGATTAACATAGAGATGGATTTGGTCTGGATGAGGTGAGGTATGGAGATAACACAAAGATTGGGACACACCCTCATTAGTGTACATGAATACTGAGGGCTCGTGGGAGCACACTACTAAAGAATGAGGGAATTAGGGTATGAATATGAAGAGGAAAGTGATGTGAGAATGACAGAATCATTGTGTTTGGAGATGGATTTGTATGTGTGTGTGTGTGTGTGTGTCATTTGTCACACATGTGCGGTGTGTGAGCACGCATTACCTTTGAACAGCGTGTACCGCACATGTAACACACACGCATGACTTGTCAAACATTGTTATAACATGCCTTCACTTTAAAATGCTCACTGTGATAAATCAAGCAGAGAAAGTTTTAAAAAACAAGTTTAAAAAATAACTATGTGATTCATATTTTCTAGAACAATATTCAAACAGGAGGATGCGTAAAACGTTTTTGGGGTAAAACTTCACACTAAGGTTGGTTTACATTAGTTAATTAAGTGTTAGTTAGGTAACATGAACCAGCTGTTTGTTAGTTCCTTGTGCATTAACTACTGTTAACAGATTAAAGTCATCTTTAATGAACAAACACTATTATAAATGTTAAAATGAACAAAGATGAATAAAAACTGAAGTATTGCTCATTATTAGTTCATATTAACTCATTTAGTTAACTAGTGCTAACAAATGGAATCTTGTTGTAAATATCCACACATGACTGACATTTGGTTAGTACTGTGACCTGGTGAGTTTTAATCAGTAATAATTGTCACATCTAATCAGGTGGGGTGTAAACTGACATTTAGTGATAGTGAACTAGTAGCTTAAAGTTCTCATTCTGCACATACCGTACGGGTCAGTTAGCCTGTATGAGTCACCACACAGCTGCTAGTAACGCTTATAGTAACTTCAGGTATTGTTGGTAATGTATATCATGAATAAACAATAATAATGATGATGTTCATGTTAACATACGTCATACCCGAGGCCCATTCAATTATATAATATCACATAAAATGTATATTTTAATTTAAAACTTTTTTAAACCTACAGATATTTCGTACAGTCCATTGTTAGTCATAAAAATGGCATTTAAAAGTAAACTCTCTTGTTATATTACTCATATTAAAAACTACACTAAATGTACATCTGACGATATAACGTTCAATAACGATTTTATTTATAAATATATATATTTATATCTATATCATACAAATAAGTGAATTAAACGTCAAACTGTGTCACCCGAACATGTTTCTGTACATTGAGCAAATAAACCTTGAACTCTGTGGAATTAACATGATGCAGTTTGTGTTCATGTGTGAAATCGTGTCGGTCTGGTTAGGACACTTTTTTTACGCTGGCGCACCCTGGACACACCTGTTTGATGCTCTTTAGATAATTATTACCGTAAATAACCCCACCCTCCGGCAACCTGTATAAAAAGACCCTTTGAGAGCACAAAGCATCAAGCAGCTGTCAGAAGTGTAGCAGCACGCGCTGAGGCAACAGAACCAGAACCATGACTTCAGTTACGCGTCAGACGTTCTCCAGCTCCAGTTCCCGTCCTTCCTTCACCTCTCACTCCCTCTCCGGCGGATACTCCAAGCGCATCGCCGTCGGACTTGCGCCCAGCGTCTATGCAGGCGCCGGGGGATCCAGCGTCCGCGTCTCTTACGCACAGGGCACCAGGAGCGGTTTCGACCTGGCCAGCGCACTCGGCGGCGGGGACAATGGACTCGGCGTCTCTTTTAACGAGAAGACCACGATGCAAAACCTAAACGACCGTCTGGCCACCTACCTGGAGAAGGTGCGCTCTCTGGAGAAAGCCAACGCGCAACTGGAGCGTCAGATCCGCGAGTGGTACGACAAGAGGGCACCGGTCACCAAAGACTACAGTCATTATTACGCGACCATTGAAGATCTGCGTAAAAAAGTGAGTGTTGCATCTAACAGAAACCAATATATTACAATAGATTAAACAAACTAATCAGTGTCCTTATAAGTTTTGTATGTGGGAGACTAATTGTTATATAATTTAAACCGTGTAACTGTAATAATATATAAATATTTATAAGTTGTCAGTGTGCTTATCAAATGTACACTTCTCCTCAGATCTCTGTCGCCAGCATGGAGAACGCGCGCATCATCCTGCAGATCGATAACGCCAAACTTGCAGCTGAAGACTTCAGAGTCAAGTTAGTACACAAAACAAATCCCACAGACTTCCACTGAAGGAACGACTCAAGCCACTTCCAAGAACTAGAATGTCATGTAAACACAAGAGTTGAGTCTATTTATGCGCTGACCAGAATTATTTTTGATGGCTTCAGGTACGAGAACGAGCTGGTGATGCGTCAGTCCGTGGAGGCCGACATCATTGGTCTGAGGAAAGTTCTGGATGACCTCACCATGACCCGATCAGAACTCGAGATGCAGATTGAAGGTCTGAAAGAAGAACTGATCTACCTGAAAAAGAACCATCAAGAGGTGAGAAGGACCTTTAAAGATCTCATATCTGAGCCCTCCAGGCAGGTCCAAACCTGGTGGAGTGAGACCTTTAATCAGCGATTCTCCAAACCAATAATCTCCTCCAATCAAGTGTAATTTAAATCATTATGAGTAATGTTCTGTAATTTACCATAACTGAGAGCCTTTCAGTTAAGCCAGATGTTCTTGGTTGGATCTTCAAAAGTTTGATGCAGATCAAAGTCTAAAAGATTTCATTACTAGTAGTACGGCTAAAACTGTGATGTTGCTCTGTAGGAGTTAGCGGCTCTTCGCGCTCAGCTGACGTCCAGCTCCGTCAACGTGGAGGTGGACGCTGCTCCCCAGCAGGACCTGTCCCGCATCATGGAGGAGATCCGACAGCAGTACGAGGGCATCATGGAGAAGAACCGCAGAGAAACGGAGACGTGGTTCAAAGGCAAAGTAAGTGTTGAGTTAAATGTGTTTAAACGCAAACAGACAGTTTGATTAAAATGAGACTGAGACGACCTGATGGTCCACACCTGGATTTTGACCTTCGACCTTTCCCTGCAGTCTGATGAACTCAACAAGCAGGTGTCCATTAAACAAGAGGACATCTCGCAGTCTCGCAGTGAGGTCAATGAGCTCAGGAGGACACTGCAAGCTCTGGAGATCGAGCTGAAGTCTCAGATTAGCTTGGTAGGTGCTTCTCTTCCTCCAAAATCTGTGTGAACTTTCATTAAACTGCTTAATGTTTCCTGTACGCCCAAGTACCAGCTACTGTTAGAATGCGCCTAATGTGATGTCATGTGTAGCCCCGCCCCCTAACTGTCGTTCTCTGCTCTGCGATTGGACAGAAAGCAGCTCTGGAGGGCACACTGGCAGACACAGAGGGGCGGTACAGCGTTCATCTGAGCCAATTGCAGGCGGTCATTAACGGTCTGGAGGTGGAGCTTAGTCAGGTGCGCATGGACATCGAGAGACAGGCCAACGAATACAAGCTGCTCCTGGACATCAAGACCAGACTGGAGCTGGAGATCGCCGAGTACAGAAGACTTCTGGACGGAGAAGATATTCAGTACGTTTGCACTGATACTGAAAACATTACAGACGAAGCTTTATTTACTGAGCAACAGTCCACAGACAGAAACAACTAAAAATGTCTTTTTAAGGGTTGTGACAGTTTGTAACAACTTTTTTTCTTTCCTAGGAGACAAACAGTCAAGGTTGTAGAAGTTGTAAAACCACCACCTCCAAAACGTACGTTGTTTTTTAAAAATATTAAGAGATGTTGATCATTTGTCCATTGATTGGTGGATATACAGATGTCAATGTTCTTAATCTGTTTCTCCTCAGATGAGCCTGTGGTGACCAAGCGTGTGCGTACAGTGGTGGAAGAGGTCGTCGATGGGAAGGTGGTTTCTCGTACGGAGGACGTCGATGTCGTGAGCCACAAATAAACACGACAACGAACAGCTAAAAGAAAAATAGTCGCTCAAATAGAGCTAAATATATAAATGAGCCGTTTAACGCCTCATGTAAAACACAACAGAAAATAAACAGACAAGCTGCGATATTTGTGTGTGTTGCGATCTGTTATCACCAACATGCTGAACAGAGTTTGAGCTGCATTACATTTGATTAACAGCCTAAAAATTTCAAATAAATGTCTGCACAACACATCTGAAACTTTACAGTTAAATCGTATAAAACAACAACCACTTATTTTTTAGAACACTTTTAATATATAACATCATATTTACAAATATTTCACATATGACACAATGTAGTTAAGAGTCCCCCCACAGTTATTTATATTTGACAAAATCTTCAACATAAATATAATTAAACAGCATTTCCCCGCATCTCACAATTACAGTATAAATTCTACAGTAGCACAGCTGACTACCACAGTCAGTCACAAAGTGCTGTCTTCATGTCCTTCATTTTTCATTAAATACAAAAATACCACCATATCCGACGGTAAACTTCCGTCTGCTGCGCTATGACGACGTACACTGAAGCGAATCGGCTCGACATTCAGAACGGTGGGCGGGATTTGGGCACCACGAAACATCGTACGGGAGAAACACATAAACTTTACTGACAGGAAGTGCCAAAGAGGTCACGTTCTTAAAACGCTTGTAAACGATGAAGATGATCTGGAGGGTCACATAAAAAAAAAACAGATGCTCCGTTTGCTCTTTAATTCATAAACGTTTGCTTTGATTTCAGAGGGGGGAAAATGAGAACTTTACATTTCATGATTATGTCAAAATTATTTTTAAGTCAAATTCATTGGAGATCTGTGTAAAATTTTAAGTTGCACCTTTACGCAGAGAGTAATATTCATTCTGTTCTATAGCACAGCTGTACTAAACTGAAACTGTGGCACACATTCTACAGTATATTGCAGGTAATAAATAACCCATAGAAAAAATAATAAGCTGAACCTGTTCTCTATTGAGTGACACTTTGTTTCAGACACAGATAATTAAAATACTGGGTCATGTGACGATCTGACGCTCTTTAAACTGACTGGATCAAACGCTAAGCTAAAAACCAGGCAATTTTGTTACATTTTTAGTTTTACGTCAATTTGTGTCAAATACTGATTGACTGAAACTAGGAGCTTATCGTCAACGAAAAAACATGAACTTCACAGCTTATAAAGTTTGAATAAAAATCTGCTTCCAAGATCCTGCCGATGTGAACCTCTGAGCCGAACAGCTGCCCGCGGCATATTTAATGATACAAGCGCCGGGCGTTATACGCACTACACGCCCTCGTAATAAGCAGTCGATCTGTCAAAGCACCAATCAAACATCTGCGGAATCTGGCAGCAAGAAAATCGTTCAGCATGATTCATGTTCAGTGTAGCTGATATAAAGCTGGTGAACTATTCAGTTTTGAGTAAATTTACAGAGAACTTGCTGCAATCTGATGGAAACTGTTAAGTAACAATAGCTAGTACTTTACGAAAGTATTTTACGGCGCAGAAGTAAAATCAAATAAACTCTGTATCGTTAAAAGCTGAGAAGTGTCAGTGGCTGACTGCTTCTGTCGAACGATGTTTATTTAAAATGCTTAAGCTAACAGTTTAAAGTGAAGTATAAAACTTAAAACGAGGACAGTCACAGTCGGAAAAAGGTAAAGAAGGGGTGAGCACCTATTGATTTTAAGTTCACTGTTACAAAACAAACAAAACACAAAAACGTAAAACGTTGTTAGTTGCAGGAGTTTGTTCTGGCGTGGAGTGCGGCTCATCTCAGCTTTTGGCACAAAAGCAAACGTAATTTTGTTTCTCCAACTCCAGAAATGAATCATTATTAACAGTAGCCATGAATCAGTGACCTGAACGTGTTTGAAATGAAAAAATCTCTTTATAGTCATTGTTTGTCGCTGTAAAGTGCAAAAGTGCTTTTCGTCTGTTTCTTCTGTATGTCAGCTGGCGTCCAGCAGGGGGCGACGGGCGACTGGCATCGTGCTTACTGGCAGTAGCTGTGACCACAGAGACGTTCACTCTTCCTTTTCGGCAGCAGGTTCAGTCTCGTCTGGTTTGACCATCTCCTCCTCGTAAACTTTCAGAATGGCCTCGCAGACGAAACGGTACTGGCTCTGCATTCAAAACAATCAATAATCAGTGATGATAATCAAAGATCTGTTCACGAGAGACCGCTGCACAGTAAACTCACAGGAGTCTGGATCATCATGGCGCGCTGGTCTCTCATGGTTCTCACGATGTCTAAGGGATACACAGCCTGATCGCTCTCTATCAAACACATCGCCGTCTCCATGGTGATGAGAACACCGGTTCGACCAATCCCGGCACTGCAAGACGAAGGGGCGGAGTCAAGCGTGTTTGATCATTATGACAGCGTTTCTTTAACTGGTTTGTTTAAATAGTTTTTTTGGTTTTGGAGGGAATTATTTTGGACCGACCTGCAGTGCACTACCACAGCTTCCTGTGTGTCGCCTCGTCTGCTGCGTACTTCACTCACAAATGTTAGAAAGCCAGACGAATCGTCTGGTACGCCGTGATCAGGCCACGCCAGGTACTGCATCTGACAGACCCGTCGCTCCTCTTCACTCTACAAACACAAACTCATTTTATTACACTTCTGATTGTGTCACTGGTGTTATATTGGTGCATACAAAAAAGATCACAACATGCCTTCATCGTTTATATATTACAATATATTATATATTATGCATTTTACAATAAACATTTTAAATTTTAAATATTAAAATGATGACTCGTCCGATTAGAAAGTAATCATAATTTAAAGTAATTTCTAGTTTAAAATACATAAACGTTGACATATAAATTGAATTTCAATCAACAGAAGACAGTTGTAAGGGGAGGTGGGACGTGTGACCTCCAGGTGTGTCAGTGTCAGATCTCGGAGCAGGTACGCAGAGTTCCCCTCCTCAGACACACACGTGACCTGGAAGTCCCCGTAGCTGCCACTCGCTGAAAGATTCGGCCAGTATTGATGACACTTCACCTGAACACAAAAACATGTTTGTTGTTACTGTCAGTGTAGATTGCATAATAAACAATGTGAAAATGAAATGTAACAATTTACACTTGGAATTTTTAAAATGCTTAAAGCATTATACTCAGATGTGACGTTGTTTTCGTGTGTCACTACAGCGTTGTTTTATTGCTAAAATATTCATACCCTGCCGCGCTCAACTTGTGTTGTGAGCATGACCACCAGGGCGGCGCTCTGCTCCCACACCATCTGCCAGAAATCAGCGCAGGTTCCAGGAAGAGGCCCCTGACAGGCAATATACCGCTTGACTTCACCTTTGTTAGGAATCTCCATCTGAGAAATGACAAAAACACGCAAAATATTCGTTTCATGTTACTAAAAACTACCAATGAAACAGGAAATTAAAGATAATCAGAGAAGAACTCTCACATTGATGTAATTTGCGTTGATATAATCGTCCGTCCCCTTCAGTACGACTCGTGTGGCATCATCTGCGCCAAATAAACAGTTACGAATGTTCAGCCAACCACAGAGTTTCGCTTTGTCAAATATGCAAATATGACAAACTTTGTGTACTTACAAGGTGAAATATCTCGATAACGGTTTTTTGAAATGTTTTGTGGCAATCTGGCACAAGACATGGACATCCCGAGTCGTTTTCTATACAGTTGCTATAGGAGAAAAATACATATTTATGTTTATATGTACAAACTTTTCTGCGCATATATGAACATTATAATCTCTCGAGACCAATTTTAAAATACAGACTAAATTTAAATTGTGGTTAGTACACAAGTTCATGAACAACAAACAGGAAACGGTCCAGCTATGATAATGACATGACACTAAAAATGAGAAACAAAGTGAAGTGTGTTTGGTAACTCACGTCAAACTGTGCGAGAACCGTTCCACTGGACAGACCGTCTTTCAGAAGCTGTATGGAGGATCTCAGACTGTCAGCATCTGAGTGCGACTGATCCAGACGAGACATCTCAGGAACGTACTCGAAATCTGGCTCCAGGTCCAACTTCTCCTGATCTTCATCTACATCATAGATGGCTGAAGACAGAGAGAACAGAGACAAGAGGAACAGAGAGATGAAGAGAATGTGTTTCATGTTTCACATACTTTTGACTATTAAATATTACAAATAGACATAAACAAACAGGCAGATAAAACAAACAAACACAATTTATAGAAAATATAAAATTGAAGAAAAAACATAAAAGGAACATATATGAACATTGAACATGACCGAACATTAAACATCGGATCCTACCGTTGGGTCTGACGAGTAGAATGAGCTCTCCTGATTGGTCCTCACAGCTGGCTTTAATTAGCATAACCACGTCATCGTGAGTGTGCTCTGAAATATCTCGACCGTTGATCAGCACGACCTGGTCGCCCTCGTTCAGCCGCGGCACGCACATGTCAGCCTGCCGGAGGTCAAAGGTCACAGGTGAGGGTGCGGTTACTGATCAGTGCTGAACAACCAAAAGATTGAGTCGAACAACTAGCATGAATGCGTTTATCTGCTGCTGTGTAATGCACAGACTCAATAAAACACGACATCACAAAGCAAAGTTCAAACGTACTGGCGTTCCCGGCGCCACTCGAGAAACTATGATGGGCATCCGCTGATCAGCGCCACCCTGTGGATGAAGATGGTAATTACTTAAATTAAATTTAAATTAATTACACATCTGATTCTTCAGTAATTTATTGCAAGAATCTTGTTTTTTTAACAGAAACTTTTTACATTACGAATGTACACACACAGAATTCTACAGTTATTATTTTGTTTGTACAGTTGTAGTGGAACAAGTTACCGTAACGTTAAATCCAAAACGTCCGTTTTCGTCGGGCCTCATTTTAATCACCACGAGAGTGTCATGAGGAACAGCTCCGTTCTGAAAAACACCAGCACATGAGCACACGAGCACACACGAGCACACACGAGCACACACGAGCACACACGAGCACACACGAGCACACACAAGCTCATGAGCGGAGGGAGACATGGGTGGAGAGGAAGCTGGTGTGTGTTTTTCGCACCATGCTCTTTCCTGACGCCGCAGGTACGTTGTAGAATTCGCCGAGGTGATCGTCCGGCTCGTGTTGAGACTGAGATCCGCCGTTGTGGGTCAGAGCGTCTTTCCTCGACTGTTTCGGGGGCAACGCGGGTGGCTGCTCGTCAGACGTTACATCTGGAGAGCTGAAGAATTGATTTAAAGGTACAGAACTGACAATGAGTTCATGCGATGCTCAAAATATCTGTATGCTAATTTCATTGCATTATATAACAGAACATCAAACCAAGTGGCATTTAATTGTAAAAAACTGTTTTTCTAACATCAATTGCTAAACCGTCATTAAAAAAATTTAAGTACACAGCGCCATCTACAGCCTTTAAAGGGAAGCAAATGTCACACCTCTCAAAATTCTTTCATTCAAAGAATTCGAACTTACTCTATCTTAATGTAAAATCTTACTGTTACTGTAAAGATATTTAACAAACCAAAATAGGGATGACCTACTTTCTCTAGAAACCTTATTAAAATCAACTATATTATTTATTTGTCAACCAAATAATCTAGATTTTTTTGTCTTTCCATGTTTTTCACAGGAAATGATGCGGGGGACACGGGTTCGAGCCAGGTTTGAGCTGCATGTCCCACATAAGCAACAAAGCTCAATGTTTCCACAGATAAGGTCACAGACTCCTGAAGCATGCTTTGAATAACTAAACTAAATATGAAAATACGCTAAAACAATGAACACACTAAATTAAATAAACTCAAGTATTTTTATATGCATTACATCCGAAATGTGATACTCAAATATTTAGCCAGTAAAAATACATGACTAACTGCAAACCAACCAAGTAACAAGGGTAAGATCATCTGATCCCCCATAATCATTCTTACACTTGTTAAAACTATGTTGCCTAGGCAACAAGAATGATTTATGTGCTGCAGAAGGCAGGCGATAGAAGCAGTGCTGTATATCTGTGAAGATTTCCAACAATTCATCAGAGCACACTTCATTTGCATAGTAGGCGGAGAGTGTTAGGACCCAGGCCATGTCTGACACACACACACACACACACACACATTGTGAACGCTCAGGTTTCAGCTGTGAAAGTTGCTCTGCTCTGCAGTCTACAGACAGCACACAGCCTCGGCCTCCAGGACATTTACATAATAAAAACAAGTGAGGCAAACAAAAAAGTCACGCTAGAGCGAAAATGAGGATTGTTTTGTCTGTCAGGCAAAAGAAGAACAGATATCCACTCGTCTTTTGTGCTGTTTGAAGGTAGGTGGGGACGCAGGAATGTGGCGAGTCAAAACGAAGCTCGAGATGCTGAAGAGCGTAAAATTGTTTTTATTAAACAAATAAGGGGAATAACAGCTCACGTTAGTGGTGTCGTGCATTCAAATTTAATTAAATTATTCATTAATAATGAATCATTATTAAAATCTCCAGTTAATAAACGCTGGAGAAATTTACGGCTGCCGATGATGTCACTGACGTTTAGCATAATAAATCATGATTGGTCTATTTTTCGTATCTGCTTACATACAGAATTATGATTTGGTCACAGTTAATCACATTGTACGCACTCGTATTTCCTTCATATTCTTACACAAAAATGATTTATGTGCATCCGAATCAAAACTGGCTACAACACACAGGGTGGTTTAAAGGTCCACAAGACATCTAGATTTGGAAATGAGGACACTGTGCTAAAGATCAGTGACAGTGTGAGACAGGAAACTGGTGTGTGTTTGTGGCCACGTCTTATTCCACTAAAAAATGATGCTCTGTTTCACAAGCCCAGATTCACATACACAGTAGAGTAACACGCAGAACTGTGCCAACCACACAGCTGAAGCAGTTTCCCCTGAACCGAAAGCTTGCAGATACTCAACGCTGTGTGCTCGACCACAGAGGTGTCGTTTCGACAGAGGTGTGCTGACGCCATATTAAAGCTCAGGTTAGTGCGAGAGACTGCGCTAAAATAAGATCAAAGGCTTCAGCCGAAACTTTGGTCCATCGTTTGCGTACTTTTGTACAGAAACGCATCATCACACAAATCAAAATGTTTCGGATTGCATATTGTTTTTCATTTGAATTTCAAAATTTCAAACTCTAAAGGTTTGTAACGTCCAGATTGCCCACAAACATAAATCAATCAATCAACAATCAAAGGGTCATAAAACGTTACACTATAAACATGAGCTAGAAAACAAAGCAGATCAAATGATACTTTTTCACGACACACCAAAAACCAAACCCTAAATAATAGATGTCAAAGTCAAAGAGACGTGTTTTTGGTATTTTGCATAATTATTTTGCACACTGGTTGCAGTGATCGAAAGATTCATGTGCTTTTCTTTGTCATACTCCTGTATCGCCAAACGGCGTTATTACCAATAAGGTCAAGAAATGTGAGTCTTACGGCGTGGAGTCCAGACTGATGCTGTTGGCTTGTGTGGAGGACGCAGACTTGTGATTGGTGAACGTCTGGCATGACGAGTCATCGATCACATGATCAACCAGATGACCGATGGAGGACGGCCTGACCCACACCCCCTCTGTGTTATACACAGAGTTACTACTGAGAGGAGAAACAAACACATTAACACACACCTGTGTGTGCACCTGATAAAAACACGTGTGTGTGTGTGTGTGTGTGTGTGTTGAGTGAACACATGTTTGGGTGGGTGTGTTAACCAACTGAAGGCATGAATGTGTGTGTGTTAATACACTGATGTGTGTGAAAATGTGTGTGACTACACAACAGCTCTAGATTTGTGTGTGTATTTACGGGTTCAGAGGGATTTTAAAAAAACAAACTGGAAACAAATGTTTCACTGTATTTGTACAAAACCTGACAGTGGAAGTCAAGGGAAAGTCCACACTGTGACAGAAACACGTGTGTGTGTGTGTGTGTGTGTGTGTGTGTGTGCGCGAGTGTGTGTGTGTGTGTGCTTGTGTTAGAGACCCACTGATTGGGCGAGTCAGGTGGGGAGCGGTTCGGCAGGCTCTGAGTCTCCAGTCGGTCATCTGAGAGAGAATTCCTGCTAACGGTCTCCCAGTCCAAACCACTCATGAGTCTCCGGACCAGAGGTTTGCTCGGTGACCTGGAAACACATGAAATTCACATTAGATCGCCTGTAATGCAACAAACCATCTGCTACCTTCACCAAACCCACAGAAACCATCGTACGCTTCACAACACATTCAAGACAGCTATAAACACATTCATATTTAAACACATTCTGACACTGAGCCAGCTACAATTTTGTTTATTGTTTTATGTTTTTTTTGTTACACACTACAAACAAACACCTAAAAACCATAACTGATCTCTAACAACAAAATAAAAACAAGTGATAAACAAACACACGTTACAAACAAACACACGTTACAAACAAACACACACACTTTACAAACTAACACACACTTTACAAACAAACACATACTTTACAAACAAACACATACTTTACAAACAAACACACACTTTACAAACAAACACACACTTTACAAACAAACACACACTTTACAAACACACG
>JAZGTJ010012845.1:0-15520 GCA_036877575.1 Botia almorhae
AGTAAAGCAGAATAAAATGTGAGGATTCACACAAACAGCTCAGTAATGGGAAAAGTGACAGAAATACAGAAATAACCCCCACACACTCAACTAACAATTTTAGATTTTTAGAACGTTTCCTTAATGCTCCCCAAAATGTTAAAATTGTATATTTAAAGGATTGTTTTTGGAAAGGATTGTTTAAAACATCCTGGTTTGTAAATGCTGTATTAACGTCATTTTTTATTATACATAAGAACGTTTTTTAAGCATTTTTTCATTTTGGAGTTGTTGTTGTTCTAACAAGAACATCTTCTAGCAAGAATATTTTCTGATGCTCCTAGAACATTCAAAATGACTTTTAATGTTTGTGTTACTAAATTGAAACATTAGGGAATGTTCTTACAACTAAAAATTGTTAGCTAGGTGGGGACTTTCAATGTATAAACAAAAATTTTAAAATTTAATTTCTAAGCGACTTCAACGACATATTTACTCACCCTCATGTTGTTCCAAACCCGTGTCATTTTTTCTTTTCTGTGGGACCAAAAGGAGACGCTGTTAGGAATCCGGACTCCTATTTTGAAATGTGTTCTCTGTCTTTTGTTTTCACTGTCTTCACTTCCTGTTTTTGGTAATTGCCATCACCTGTTGCACCTTGATTAGTTTGTGTATTTAAGTTCCTGGTTTGTATGTTCTAATTGTTGGTGATTGTCAATGTTGGTGAATTGTTTATACTTCTCGTTTATGCTCTTGGTTTTGGATTTTTTTGGACTCTGACACGGATTGCCCAGGATTTCTTCGTGTTTCTGGTCTTGGATTATTTTTGTATTTCACTGCTGCTTGCACTTGTCGTCACCCCATTCATTTAAACGGTTAGTGTTTATATGTGTTTGTTCCTTTATTAAATTCTGTTTATTTAGTTCCCGTGTGCTGCTCCGTTTCTACATCACAAACACAACCGTCCACCGTAACAGACGCAGAAAATCAAAACAGATCTCACTTGCGTTTATGGAAGTCCACTTGAGAAGGAGTCCAAAAGAGATTCAAGAGCTGGCGAAATGAAAATAACCGAAATTTTGTTCTTGCACTGCCTCCAATCTAATGTAAGGACTCAGAGGAGAAAGCCTAAGTTCTGTGTACTAGAGTAATAGTGATTTTTGGAGCTTGACAGCCCCGGTAACCATTCAGATTCACTGGATGGAAATAACAGTCTGTATATTAAGCAGCTTAACGTCTCCTTTTGTGTTCCACAGACGAATGTCGGTGCTACAGGTGGGAACATTCATTTTTGGGTGAGATATTCTTTGATTCATTAAGCTCCCAGCTTACAGGGAACACAGAACATTGGAAACCTTGGGGAAATGTTCTCACAACCTAAAATTGTTAGCTGGGCTGACATCGGCACCTTTAGTTTTTTTGTTTGTTTACACATAATTTTTTGCATGTTATGGTGCAGATTGGCAGGTCTCATGCATTTTGTTTGTATAGTGAGCCTTTTCTTTGTTGTTCTGTTAAAAATAAGTGTTATTCAACCGACCCCCCCCACCCCCCATCCCGTGTGGGATTGCGTTTTGGATACGCTGTCGTTAGGCGTAGGTTGTGCGCGAGTGAAAATCGTTTTCGGAGAAGCTTCCGCCATGTGTCGATAGCTTGGCTCGTATTTCTCGCATGTTAATGTGTGTTTTCACATAACGCACAATGCCAGCTCACTGAGACATTGTGCTTGATAAAGGAGTGAACTTTCTCACAGGCTCCGTGCCAGGTACTTCCTACTAAGAGCTGGAACAAAACTACTGCAGGCAGCGAACCCGCTGGAGAGCATGCCTGTCAGACCGAAAATCTCAGGCAGATGAAGTTTCAAAATCTAATTCATATTCCACAGCCTGCAGTCATAATAAAGCGCCTCAGATGCGGAGCTGGAAAGTGGCAAAGGAACTTTGTATGTGATGGATCAAGGCTAATCTTGTTGTACAAAAACCGCAATATATTTCTTATTATTTCATGTGCTGAACAGATTGAGCGTTATTAGAAAAACACTTCAGTTTTTATTCAGTAAAACGGCCTTAAAAAAAGTAGAATTGTGAATTAAGGTGGAGGTGGCAACTTCTGAAGTTCAGAACTCTAGCCTCAAAACCTGAACGAAAGCCCAGCTAACAATTTTTAAGTTGTAAAAACATTTTCCTAATGTTACAGTTAAGTAACAAAAACGTTAAAAATGTCATCTTGAAAGTTCTAGGAACATTCAAAACATCTGTTTTTTTTAAACATTATTGCTTGACTATAAGAACGTTATTTAAACATTTTTAAATTTTGTAATGTTTAGAAAACGTTTCTTTAACTACCTAACATTTTTTATTAAAACATTACATTACATTAAAAAAACATTCTACTAACGTTACTGCAAGAACATTTTTGATTTTGGTCTGAGAGAACATTAGTCAACATTCTGAGAACATTTCCTGAGAACATTATCAAGTCATTGTTTTAAATCTTTACCCTTCTCCCCTCACACACTGTCTCTCTCCCTCTCTCTCTCTCTCTCTCTCTCTCTCTCTCTCTCTCTCTCTCTCATTCCACACCTCATTCTTTATGTTTCAGAGAGTGTATTTATTTTAGCCGAAACTCCTCATAAGCCAAGGTTTGCTCAGGGGACAGGGATAGTGAGAGAGGTAGAGTGAGCTCATAACTCATTTTAATGCCTGTCTTCACAAGCCTCTAGCATCTTACAAAGAACTGATAAAACCAGAAGGGAGAGGAGGGATGAGAGAACGAGAAAGTCATTGTAAGAGAGCAAGAATAACAGAGATAAAGGGAGAGATCACTTCCTGTCGGGGAAGACAAAAAGTGTGCAGCAGCCGGAGTGGAATATGCTAACGGTGTTTGTAAAAACAGAGTCGTATGTGCAGTGTGCCTCTTCTGATGTTGCGTTGGTGAAAATCTGTGCAGCGTTCGGCGGCGCCTGGGGTCACACGCAGGTGAGAGTTTAATGTCGAAGACAGCAACCAATCACAAACACACTGCTTGAAGGCGGAGACCAAGGACTAAGCATATCTGAGCGTAGGTCACATGGTCTGGCTACAGACACTTAGAACTATTCACAAAAGAAAAAATTCAGCAAGGAAGCCCTGAAAGGTGAGATGGAGACAGTGTAAGGAGGAGGAGATGGACGACTCTTAGAGAAATGAAACCACAAAAATCAATACAGAGCATCAGCTATTTTTTTTAGTGGCCTTGTTTTTAAAAGTATTTTTCTAATTTATTTTCATCTTTAGGGATTTCAAAAAAATCTTCAATAAAGAGTTCTAAGCCATGAATCACACCAGCCAGATCTAACATGAATTACAACATTACAGAAAACTATATACAAATCTAGATACATGAATCAAGATACACTTGACTTCTCTTTTAAGGGAATAAACTACAATCCCATAAGGCATTGCAAATGGCATAAAACATCTATAATTATTATCTTAACTTGTTTTATAATTAACTAATTGTTTTTGTCTTATTTTAGTATTATTTTAATAAATATAAATTATATATCTTATATAAGCTTATTGCAAAATATTTAGATACATACAAATATAATTTATAATAATATAAATAATATAAATAAAATAAGTTATTTAAATAATAAGTAATTTAAAAGCGCAGAAAGATTAATTTGATTGTTATTCAAAATGCTTTCTGGAAGTTGGCGGTCACTGCTGACTAACATAAACTTTTGGGACTCTCAGAAACTTTTGGGACTCTCAGAAACTTTTGGGACTCTCAGAAACTTTTGGGACTCTCAGTGTCTTTGCACTGAAAGACGGTCCTCAGTCGTTTCTTAGCGCTGGTTCAAAAAAAGGTCAAAGCGTTCTGACCCAATCGACCTGGCACCCCCAACCGCATGGTATACGCTTCTCCACCTACACCACGCATCCCACAATGCACTGCACCACTGCATGCTATTGACAACACACTTCTATGTCACTTTGATCTTTTATCTAACCTTGGTTTTCAATTCTATAAATTCTTTCAGCGTACAATGTCAAATGTCACATCATGATAAAAAAAACACATATCTGTGGCAAAATCTTCCCGTCAAGAAGTTCACTCCAAAAATGAGAATTCAAAAGTTCGAGTCGTAGTCAAGTTGTTTTGTTTGTTGGGCGATGTACCCAAATGTAGCCTAGAAGTCATTAGATAAAAGACCTTTTGGCCTTTCAATACGTTTGTGTCTCTCGATCTAATATATGCTTGTTTCTTTTCAAGTAAATAAGAATGAAGCCCTAAAATGAGGAAAAAGATCTATGTTATATCTACGTTCTTGAGTAAACGGGTAAATATGTTTAGTAACATAAACACCAAATGGCTCATCCAGTAATACTGCTTATTTCCTTTAAATCTAACCTTGACGTCTTTCACATGATTCAAGAATCTGACTGGAAACTATGATGAAAACCGTGACACTGGTTCGCGAATGTAACGCTATATATCGTCCGACTGCTCTCATACTCCAACCTTTGCATTCGACACGAGCGTAAGTCACAAACATTATGCGAATGTGTAAAGAACTTCAAAGTTAGGCGAGTAAACAAAGGCGCCAGCCGCGTTTCCCATTAACATCTGGTTAAAATGTGGTCCTGGAGGGCAAATTACCATACGAGTTTGCAGACCACCATGATGGATTGAACCGTACAAGGCGTGCAATTGCTCCCACTCAAACTCTTCCAGAACCGGCGACAGAGACAAGAGGGACTCACGGCATAAAATGCAAACATAGAAATATCTCATTTGTTTCCCATCACCAACCGCGTGCTTGTTCTCCATAAATGCCCACTGTGCTTAACGAAGTCTTAGCCTCGGACGCAGCGGCGTACAGAAACTCTGCACGCCCCCCACAAACCATAAGACGAGGCCCCGCCCACGAGCAGCGACTTCATGCATGAAAGCGTGTACAGTGGAAGTCTATTCTACACTTTGTTTTCATATCTTTTTAAAAGTTCATTTTTTGTTTCCGTCATTTCTGTCAAACTTTACTTCTGGCGTCTGGTGGTCTGCAAACTTTTGGCTTTGTCAACAGAGAGAATCGTTTTCTGCCAGCTGTGATAATGACTCCAGTGTAAACGACTCCAGTGTAAACACATTTATGCCACATTACAAAGCCTGCGTAAACTTTACTTTCGGTTGTATATATGCTAATTCTAACGCAGTGCAAACAATGCTTTACATAGCGAATCATTTGTACCAAAACTGAATTGTCTCATTATACCCTTCAGAGATTCCCTTCTGAAATAATGGTCGCTGACTGCTGCACTATTTTTAAACCAAATTTTCCAACCCTGTCCAATATTGTGGTTTTAATAATTACAGATAAGCCCACACCTAAATGGCACGTGAAAACGAATGAACAAACGAACCGTGATTGGCCGCTTTACGCGTCAACAAACTCCTTGTGTCTGAACAAGTTACAATGTGAACCGAGTCAAAAGTATCCAAGACTAGTCTACACAAGCTGTGCAAGACGCTAACCCTCACTGGTGAACCAACCCCTCCGCCATCTCTCCTCAAATCTCAAATCTTCCTGAATTATCGGAATCCTGCCGCTAATTCTGCTAATCACAAAGCTTTGGCACGCATAGGAAAAACCTGTTAGACATAAAATGGCAAGATTCCTTTATGTGTGTAAGCAAGTGATTTTTGGCCGGATTGTACATTAGGCTCTTACTATCGGTGCTGGAGAGAGGACGGCGAACAGCCTGCATCCAAGAGCAGCTCCTGCCAAGCTGCAGAGAGAGAGAGGCCAGAACAGCCAGAGGAGAGAGTCCACCACGAATGATCAAATGCTACACTAATACCACTGACCGGATCCAGGGCGTCTCTGTCTGATGCAAGCCCATGTTTACTCAGGCCATTCCGGCTTCAAAACAAACCCTGGATGAAACAGAAGGGCTGAAATGTAAATGACAGCACAGAAAACTCTTTTGATACGGGGATTACAAAACAGAAAACACATTCGTCCTGCAATACAGTGCATATGCATGTTCTCATCACGTCTCGATACTGGAGAAATGATTTCGATTTTCTTTTATTAAAGTATCCTTTAATAAAAACATTTTAAACTCCAACATTAACATATTAATATTTTAAAAACATTACGGAGGTAAATAGATATTGCTTTCATAGAAAGTCTTGCAGAGAAAAGCGCATGTATTTTGTTGTTGTCCGTTGGCTGCCCAAAACATTACACAGAGTCTCTCTACACTCAGCTGACATGAGCTCAAGAGTCTGAGAGATAAGAGAGGACATCAGGAAAAACAGAGGGAGGCGGTAAATGACACGTTTTCTCTGAACGGTTGCTCTCTGTCTGCACAGGTCATTGTTTTGCCTTCTGCAGTAATTATGTGACATTTACATCAAACGGGGCCGAGCTCTCTCTTCATCACAGAGGACGTACTTCATAAAAATGGCCATTCAGACTCGACTGTTTTTTTTTCTATGGGACTTGTTTTATATTGACTCATCGCCTCTCTCTTGCTCACTTGCTCACACACACAAACACTTAAACATGCGTGTTGGAAAACACAGGCTTCACATTAATTGGAATGAAGTAAAAATGTTACATTCTGTTATCGTTTACACAACTTTACATCAGTGCTCAACACAGCACAGCAGCCTTGAGTGAGGAACATAGAGAACCCAATCAACTCTGACAAGAGATTCTCCACAGCAGATCCAGCGTTATTCCACAACTCCTCCTAACAAATGGAGAAAAACACGAGTCAGAAAGGAAATATAAACAAACAGACTTTTAAATGATATTTCTTGCCCATCCCTTTGAGTATTATTGAGTATTACTCATTTCTATACTTTGGCGTAACCGACTTTCATCGGCTCAGAACAAATGTCATAACAATGACAAACACCGCACAACAGCCGTCTCTGCTTGAGGTGCTATGCTTTTTGGAGGGAAACTGCTCAATGTTGCTGCTGAATACCTTCTTAAAGCGACAGATAAGCTATATGGGAAAAAGCGGGCGGAGCTTATTTATGTACGCAATCGCGCTTTTGCGCTCGTCAGACAGAATTCCCTCGCGGATCTCTTCATCTTTGCTAAAACTGACAAGCGAGATGCAGTAGCTGTGAAATTAATAATCCTTTACTATAATGACAAAGAAGATTTCACAATCCAGAACATTACAATAAAGATTTCTTCTTTTCCGTAGTAATCAAAAGTCAGAGTGTTTCTTCACTTTAAAGTCTCAGGGGTTGATTTTTATTAAAAATAACAGATCTTGCTTTTTTTCACTTGTCACTTGAAGGTCACAATAAAATTGGAAAAACTTGGAAACTTTTTAGCATATCTTCATTTTTTTATTTTTGATGCTTTTCAAACGCCTTTCATGAATAAATGTTATTCTTTTACAATCGTCCTGGGCCCACGCTTCTAATCTTTAATTATGAAAATCGATTATGAAAAATTCTAACGTCTATCAACACCCAAAGATGTTCTGCAGAAAAGTAGAAAGTTTCATGCAAGCAGAGAAAGCCTAGAACCTTAGTAGGTTCCCTCGCTGTGTGTATGCAAGCTGTGTGTTCACTAAAAATTAGCCCATCAGTCTTTCTGTTGTTGTTGTTCTTTCTTTTCATTTTCACATTCTCAATTTGTCACATTTAAACGTTCACCTCGCACTCAGGCTAACATTCATTAGCGGCGGTGTTAAAAATGACTTTTAAAACGCGTAATGTGCAGTCTATATTAGTTAATGCCACGGGGACAGATGCTTTGTAGCTATAATCCAGGTATTCTTTCAAACAGTCCCATCGGTATTATGTTAGTTAATATAAACTGAACGGTGTAAAAATGAAGATTAATGACCTTCTCCCTCAGGCCTCGCTAAACTACAGCGCTGCACGCATGAGAGCTAAAGGTGACTGACCGATACTTCATGCTTTGCGTGTTTGTTGAGGTGGAAGTTGTAGATGTGACTTTCTGACCTCTGCGAGTCCTGTTCCGTCACATGAATGCAGCAGTTCAGATGTGTACCCAGCTAACAATTTTAGGCTGTAGGAACGTTTCCCTAACATTTCCATTAAGTAACAAAAACAATATCAGTTCTAGGAACATTCAAAACACCCAGTTTTTTAGATGTTGTATTTACATTATTGCTTGGTTATAAGAACGTTATTTAAACGTTATTTTAATTCATTTATTAACTTTTTGAATTTATTGTTTAATTAAATTCATTTGTACAAATTCTAGTATTTAAGAATAACGTTTCTGATATATATGATATATTGCGTTAAAAAACGTTACACTAATGTTACTGCAAGGACATTTTTGATGACGTTGAGAGAAATGTTTAGAGAATGTTACAATGAACGTTCCTGTTAGCTGGGTATTTGATGTAGGGCTACAGGGACTGACACGTATCGTGTAAGCCATAGCTTTTCTTTGTTTAAAAAAACAGGGAAACTTAACCTAGCGGAAAAGCTGCTAATTTAGAAGCACGCGTATCTGTGGTTCTCAGAGACTGAGAGCCAAACCCCAACCAAAAGTTAAATAATAAGGCAACAGTCAAGCACTCACTTGTATCTCTCCAAACTAGCTTTAGGGGTTGATGGAGTAAAGCCACTTAAACAGAGCACCTCAGGAAAAGGCCAGTGAGGTCTAAAAAAATGAAGAGATGTCTCTTCAGATCTGCACTCGCTCTGTGCATAATGATTCCTCACTCTGTTCCAATAATATGCGCCTCCATTGAATTTTATGGCATGCCGGGTAGTTATGCTAAGGTGCTATTGACACTGAAGGCTACATTAGCCCAACAGGAAGTTACACCTAAGCAGGACGACAACAGCGAGTCAAACAGCCAATGAGCTCTTGAACCATGCGAGAAGGGTCGACGTGTGATGCTTTTAATGCGTTTCACTTCATTCCAAATAACCCAGGTCAACAGCTCTCAAACTTTATAAGTACTGTCCTACTGGCCCATTAAACTGTATATCTTGAAAGGACCCTTACCAGAGCATATACATCTAATTCACATACATCTTAAAAAATACATATTAACATTGTAATTTAAATCAAATATACCCGGAAGCATTCAATATACCACAGTTTGAGCAATACTGGTGTTAACCTGAACACGATTAGGCTAGGTTAATTATCAAATCAATAAAACAAATACAAACATCAGAGCAGCATAGTTTGCAGTGTTGTCATTAAGTACACTAGACAGTATATTACAATGTGACTTATTATTATTTAATGTTTATTTTGTACAAACAGAAGCCCTACAGCCGACATCATTATATTTAAAGCTTACTGTATTGTCCACAGTAACAACAGAATCTTAAAGTGTAGTGTGACTTCAGCATTGTGAAAAATTATGGCACAGGTTGTTAAACAGTTACATTTCAGCTTACGATTGCGACAGAAGGTGCGAATGTACCGTCGGCTCAGTTTGCCGCCATATCGTGTCAACACTTACACATCAGTCTTAGCATAAAACATATGTAGCCACACTGATGAACTCAAAATGAATCTGTGGAGTAATTCATTTTGTTGCGAATCGCCGCGTTTTTAGCGAGAAATGTTATAATAGTATTTCGGGCTGGAACGCAGCGCTACCGAGACCAAAATTTATTGTTGTTCTCGTTTACTATTCTCCATGACCCCCATCTCCACCTTTATCGTCCTACGGTTCTCGTTTTTCTGGCATGTCACGGCTGACTCATCTCATTACCCATCTCACTGATCTCTCTCTCCACCTCCAGTCAGGTGCTGGTGCGTTGGGCACGCCGGTAACCGTGGCAATATGACACCCAGTGAGAGGCTGTGATATATATAGCTGGCCTCTAGTGAGAGTCACATGGGCCTTCCCGGTGTCAGTCCGGTGCACTCCGCCCCTGAGATCTGTTCTATCGATCTACGTAAATGAAGCATCTGTCTCACGCTTAAAATAGCCCTTAAAAATTACACCAAACCTAACCGGCCTCTCCGCTGCAGTCAGGTCACAGCAGTGACTGCAGCCAAGCTGTCAAAGAGATGTGTTTAGTAAATGCAAGGTGTGTGCGAGACACCTGATTGAGACGCTCTGGATTGAAGAGCGTATCAATATGAAAATCAAACTGATTCTGCAGAACTGCATGTTTTTCAGAGTAATGTCTGTAATGTCTGTTCTCAGGTGTCAGGCCCCAGAGCAGCATATTTAAACAGGGATTTCTACTGGAATCAGACGCAGATACAGAGTGAGACAGAACTGGTGACATCACACACGGGTCACCGGTCGGAAGAGAGTGTGTGTGTTTATTCCAGTAAACACATTTCATTATTATTCAGAGAGGCAGTTCTTCAATGTCATAATGAGGAAAAGGAACAAAACAGCCCCAAACAGACAGACAAAGAGACAAACAGGCAGACAGAGACAAACAGACAGACAGAAAGACAGAAAAACAGACAGTCAGTGAGAGAGACACAGAAAAAAAACAGACAGACAGACAGAGACAGAGAGACAGACAGAAAGACAGAGAAACAGACAGTCAGTGAGAGAGACAAACAGACAGAGACAGAGAAACAGACAAAGAGACAGACAGACAGAGACAAAGAGACAGACAGAGACAAACAGACAGACAGAAAGACAGAGAAACAGACAGTCAGTGAGAGAGACACACAGACAGAGAAACAGACAGAGACAGACAGACAGACAGACGGGAGTTCATCAACACTACTTGTTTGAGAGTTTGTGTGTGATGATCTTCTACACAAACTGTTTATGAAGCGTTGGCATACGTCCCCAGCAGCTTCAGTAGGGACTCGGGGACATCATTAGCCTCACTGATGAACACATTAAAAATGCACACAAACACACACTTCCTGTAGTCAACCATTATTGACCCACTCTAGCTGGGGAACAGCTACAGGTCAATATATTGTTCTTTCTGTTATTATAATCATGATTGCATTTATTATTATTATCATTAGTAAAGTCCATCATGTACACTGTTCATTCTTTTGTCTTTCACTATGACAACTTAATTAGTACTAGGCTTCCAGAAAAACACACACACAGAGAGAGAGAGAGAGATGTATGCCAACAAACTTTACTGTCTTTCCATATGGCGGCCAGTAAAGAAGTACCGACCAGCAATATGGCGGCTATAAACGTGATCACTTTACAAACGCTTTAGTTAAAGTCTCAGGGGCACACGTTCACATTTGGCTGGCAAATCCTTCAGTGTCTCGGGTTGCCAATGACTCATGTGGACCCACCAGAAACCAGAACCGCTCTGAAATACATAACGGCATTCAACACTGTGCCATTGATCAAAAATAGACATCCGCTACAGTGTCATTCACAGCCAGTCATCAGCCATATGCGACGCTATCTGCCAGAATGAGTGAGAGCTCCGGGATCTTCTGCAGAAACGGAGGTACATGAGGGAACGTGAGTCAAGCAAGCTCTTCTACATGACCCTGCTAAAAACCAGCCATTTCTATTCTGGTGCAGGCTGGTTAATACTGGTTACTGCTGGTATGGTGCTGATCTAGCTGATGAATTGAGTTAAGAATGCTTTTTAAAGCTCCAATCTGTAACCTCGCCTTTCTACCTCCATCTTTGTTTGAAATATAAAATTGCAGGTTACTTTAAGTACATTTTTATTATGAAAGTCAAATTGACGTTTAATTTGAACTCCGACCCGACAGCCTAAATTATAAATCATTATTGTAAATTTATTGAGGGTAAGGTAAGGGGATGTTGAGCACTGATCTGTTATATACTTGCTAAATATTAGTTTTGTGTTCATTTTTAACCAAAACGTTCCAGATTGTGGTTTTAAATGACTTATGTCTGATGGAAACACTCGCACATCAATGTCCAAAACATGCTAGTAACCAGCAATGCTGGGATTTTCAGCAAAGAATCTGGGATTTTTCGGTCATTTGACGGCCATGTATCCACACAAAATGGCATAAACCATTTATGGCAAACAGCCGTGTTAGAAACGCTCAGCTAATGAGTTCCACGCTAACAGGGAATGTTCTCAGAACATTGGCTAACATTCTCTTAAAGTTCTCTCAAAGTTATCAAAAAACATTCTCGCAGTAATATTAATGGAACGTTTCTTTAACATGATATATTCTAGCAATAACATTAATACGTCAAAAACGTTCCTAAAACTTTCAAAATGACCAAACGTTTTTGTTACCTAACGGAAACGTTAAGAAAATGCTCTTGCGACCTAAAATTGTCAGCTGGGTTAGTCCAAACAGCACGCAGCACAAGAACAGAGGAAGGACATTAGCTGTCATTTAACACAACCTGCCCTCCAAGCCAGTACTCACACAGCTTCATAACACTAGAGTTCTTACCACACTCGCTCTCTATCCTCTGTCAGCTCAAATGTCACGTGGTCTAAAATGTCACCTTGCGTGAACTTCCTGTTTTTTCCTCCTGTTGAGATGAATGTCAGGGGGAGGGGGGACAATCACGCCAAAACCAATACAAAACAATGTTGACAAACAACTGAGGAAAAATAAAGAAACAAAAGTCTGAAAAATAAGGCTGACACTGTGACAGGAAACAGTATCAAGGGCACCAGCGCAGGTCTGTTTCCGGAGACCTGTAGAGAGAGCGTGAGAGAGAGATATTTGGTGTGCTTTTATTCACCGAGTTTTGAGGTTGTTTTTCTTGAATATAAGTGGCCATGAAATTTGTTAAAATGCCAAAGACACTTTACATTTACATTCTTTAGAAGTGGTTAAAGTGTAGTACCAGGATCCAGAATGAACCTACACTATTTTAAATGTACTTATCATTTGAATTTTGGGCGGGATGAGCTGTTTGACCAACCAATGGCTGATTAGAGTGTCAGGAAACCTGAATAAAAGCAGACAAAGTCATTCCATTTGGTGCCATTAGTGGTGCAGAAATGACACACTTAACGGCTAACAGATTTTAATTAGAATATGAATTGATCAATTTAAGAAACGTTACTTCTAAGCTGTTAGTGGCTTTTAAAAGTGTTACAGAATTCAAATATACCTAGAACATTTAATAATTTTAATGTTTTGGTGACCTATTGCAAATGTTAGTGAATTTTTTTACAACCTAAATTGTTACCTGGGTCTTCTCCTTGACTGCAAATATCCCATGAGGCTCGGCTCCACTTAAGATGTATGTTTTGCTTAATTTAATCTATCAATGACGGTGAGGTGATAGCAATCTGTCAATCATCTGCACATGTACTGCGACGACGTCCTGTAACGAACACATGAAGATTTTTGCATGTGGAACGTGTTGTCACTCATGCGGAAAATGCACAATAGGGTAAACATTTAACACATGCCGCCTGCACCGGCAGACAGGCGCGCAGCCAAGTTTACATTATGTGTACAAAGTTCAAGGATAATTCATCACTCTAATGTGTTTGTGCTGTCAACTGAGAGGTATTGAAAAAGCAAAAACAGAACAAAATATAATTCATATTTACTTGTGATTGGAAGCGCACAGCCGTGAAGCTACATAAGCAGACATGTCACTGCAAGCCAATGCAATCCAGTTTCAGTTCTGTACAACACACGCTTATTAAAACACGCTTCTCTGTATGACACACAACATACATGATGCTGGAGTCTGGCAGGAGATAAACCTTTGATCATTGTTGTGCCAGAAACATCTGTAGGTTTTACAAGATGTGATGTCACTTTACTGTAAATAGTTGAAAGTTTAATGACATCATGGAAATCACAATCCTACCAAATTATAATATATTTTTCCTAATTTCCATTGTGATGTACAGTAAGATTTGTTTTTTTTTACTGTACATCTGGCGATGGTTACAGTGCTGTCAGTGTTTTCAGGGTTTCTCAGATCAGTACCTTTTGCTTTGAAGACAACATACACAATTTAATTGCATGTATTTTCCCATAATACTGTAAACAGACACTACATGCGATAAGTGGGCGAGAGAGATACATAAAGAATGAGAGAGAGAGTGAGAGAGAGAAACTGTGACTCAGGTACAAGGCTTAATTTTCTGCACTGTTAATGAGACACATTAAACATCTCGTTCAGTTTTTACAGCCTTGAAGAAAGCCGGAGTAAAGAGAGAGAGAGAGAGAGAGGATAGAGGAGAGAAAGAAAGAGAGACAGAGAGAGAGAAATGGTAAATGTCTGCTGAGTTCAGAGGCAGAGGTTGCACAGAGCAGTAAATTGTTTCAATGGGTCCCGTTTTAAAGCCATGGGGCCAATCGGAACGCACCGTCATTATGATGTCATGTCTGGCTGATGCAAACATGGATCCCTGCTGGAGGCAGGAAATGACTTATGATGGTGCAAACAAATTGACTATAAATATGATTCATATAAAGCTTTTATCACAGAATCATCTAGAGTACTTATTATTGGATATGCTCAGGCAAAAATAAAACTGCACTGTACTCGAACCCTAACATTATTTCCACAAAATAACTCGTACAGCAGGGCTCTGTATTCTAGGTGAATATTTATTTAAATTAGGGCCACAGTCTAAAATTTAGAGGGCAGAAAGTTAAAATAACAAAAACAATGTAAACATTAATGGAGAACAATAAAAAGGCATTTAAAAACACAACACACACACACACACACACATATAATATAATAATGAAAGTCAAGATAACAGGTGGCACCAAACAAATGCAGCTCTGTTTATCATCTCTTAATCGTCTAAACAAACATATATTGATCTTTTACGCTTTACATGTCATTAGTCACTAAGAAAAACAATGTAAAATACATTTTTGAATTGTTGAAAAACAATTCTAAACATTACAGGTCCAATGTATGTCATTGTGATTTGTGTATTTACTGAAACTGTTTTGTTTTTACAGTGA
Source organism: Botia almorhae (assembly GCA_036877575.1). Lineage (NCBI taxonomy): Eukaryota > Metazoa > Chordata > Actinopteri > Cypriniformes > Botiidae > Botia > Botia almorhae. The sequence continues at coordinate 14,846 of JAZGTJ010012845.1, forward strand.
GATACAGTATAAGACAGTTAATGGCAGGGTAGTGATTTGTTTCAGAAACATTGGTTTCCAGTTACGCTGGTTTGGAAATCTCAGCAATCACTAAATGGTCTAAATATTTTTATTAAACTTTTGTGGGAGGTGCTGAACTACAAAATGTTTGTCCAATCATTGCATTTGGTCAGACTATGTATGTATTCATGTGCTGGAGGAGACGTGGCTTTGGAGAGCGCTCTGAAGGGAGGGCGGGATCTTATGCTTTTAAGCTAGCTTGTTATTGCTCCAAAACTGCCTACCCTACCTTTACTGTAAATTCTGTTTATGTATAAAGTGGGCTCTGGGCTCTGTTGTGCCTAAACCTACAGGATATAGGATACACAGAGGAGGGGCCGATATGATGTTCAGTCATACTGTAAATACAGGTCATTGGTGCATAAATATTTATTTTGTCTTAAGCAAAGTATCCACAGTGTACGATTTCACAAATGGATGCGTTTTGGGCTCCTTTTGAGGAATAGATTCAGGAGTCACACAGAGATTGTTGTATTTTGACTGGATGTGGGTCATTTGAAGCAGTTTCATAAATGCTTTACTGCATATTAAAAGCAGTCCGTGAAAGTCGTATTACACTGTCCCCAGCGCCACTGCCGAGACACAATGATGGATCGTCCATTTTACAGACTCTTG
>JAZGTJ010012846.1:0-15519 GCA_036877575.1 Botia almorhae
CAGAACTGGAGCGCTAAAAACTCAATTACCAGAGAAATCAAACCGATCTCATAGACGACCGGCCGCTTCAGTCGAGGAAACACACAGTGCTTGAAACACAAGACCAAAGCCACCGAACTCAATGTCTGTGATGCTGAAGAAAACAGACAGACAAGAAGAAAACAATGAAGAAGGACTGGCTAAATAAGAAAGGTTGTTTCTTAAGAGTTTAATGTAAATGGAGAGTGAGGGAACGTCTGTTTCCGCTGTCTCTCTCACATAATGAGTTTTCTGCTCTATTCCGCAAATAAATTGTGTTTGGGAAAACAAAATTAGCATGCGTGATGAAGCTGAAGGGGAAATTGCTGCTGAAGTTTCACATTAAAAGCCGGTTCTTCAAGCCCTGTGCAGTTATTGAGTGTGTGGAATTAAAGAGCAGACATGAATTCACACACACTTCTCAAAGCTTTATGGAGCAGAACTATGAAGAAGTGTTTTCCTAACCACTGTATAGAGCAATCCCAGAACATGTCAAACAGCTGATAAACTGCACTGCTGAAGAATGAGGATGACAAAGTTCAGTGAGGCATCTCCACCCCTTCTCAAAGATGTTACTTGCTTTTCTCTGCAACAGAACATCCATATTGTTTATGAACTGTATGTAAGCTGTATTTTGGGTCAAAGACTGCTGACTGTGTTATTTACTGTAGCATATTGCAAATGTAAATAGTCATAAAAAGGAAATAATAATCAAAAGAGTGGATTATGGTGCTCTAAGGGCCTCTCTTATTACTACTGCAAGATGTGACATTCAAAAGCATGTAAATAAAATTGCAAATATGATAAATACGATTTTTGGAGTCATTCACAGTGTTCGTAGAACATCGAAGCTGCAGTGGAATGTAAAGAAAGCACAATTACTGTTGAAGAGTCCAGGAACAGATCACACGTCTCATATCTCACTGTAGCATTGACCCCTGACATACACCATAACATCTGTCACATCTGCCTGTGTTTCTTTCATGCCTCTCATCTGAACACCACTGACAGTGAGGGGCCCCGGGGAACCTGCTCCATAATCCAGCCTCTTCTGTCCTTATTTAAGTGGAAATTAGTTTATGATTTGTAAAAACAGAAAGAGACCACACAGTGATAGAACAGCTGTGGCACACTGGCTAGTGAACATTAATCACTGTTTGAATCCATCTGAGCCACGTCCAGATCCATTACTGTCTTTACTATATATTAAATACTGTTATTGCCAGTAAAACATTGTGAGGGAGTATATTTACAGTAGACATGTTCACCTCAAAGTCACATTGATTTGATTTATTATTTCTTTGTGTTGAAGACAGTGGCTGCATTTGACCGTTTTCATTAGTTGTGTTTAAATATTTTCTTTTACAAAATCCAGTTTGCTTTGATTTGCACTCATATGATTCCTGTAAGATGAATTGTTTAAAATCACAATAAAGTCTCTCCCCCCGAGACCTCTGCTGTTGAGCTCTGGATTGACAGACACTTTAATGGTTTAATTGTGAGGAGAAATGACTCAGAGGAGAAAGAGTTTTGATTGGAGAGAGAAATGTCATCAAGATCTTGTGTAGATTCAGACTCTCTGGAGTGTTGAGTGTGTCGCTGCATGTCAAAACTTAAATAACATCTTTACTTGGCCCTTTCGTTACTGCTTCTTAAAATCTCAATACAAGTCTCCTATGGATTACTTTTAAGTGTTACTGAGCTGCCTTAGCTTAACAATGCACAAACACTGAAGACAGAGTTATTATCAATATCTGCCCTTCAGAAAGGCAACAAAAGAAAACCAGACAAACAAATATACAGACAGACACACAAACAGGCAGAGACAGGCAGACAGAGAGAACGGTTGCTTACACAAACACACATGAGAACTGTCAGAAGCAGCAGTTTGATCCACTCAGACTAACAGCCACACAGGGACAAAGCTTGATGAGATTCAATGATTCAAAGCACAGAAAACAACATATTTCTGTTGGAGTTCATGTCAGTTTCCCTCATTTCCAGTTCAATATGACGTCATTATCACTGTGAGCTACTGGTCCAAATGACCTGTGCTGATGAGAAAGTTACTGTCATCTACAGTTTCAGCTGAGAAGCACAAACTCAAGAGTAACAAATGTTGCATGTTATTTAAAGAGAGGTTCTGCCTGTTTTATTGTGTGCTATAGTTATCTTAAAAGTTTTCCAGCCTGCTGAAATACAATCAACCAAATATATAATCTTTAAATCTTTCTCTAATCCTGCCACAGACCACATCTGTCTCCTCCATGGGCCTCGTGTTGGACAGCCCTGCTATAGATGTAACATAATATCAGTGATATGAATGTAAATACTTCAGTCTGCGTGTGTGTTTAGGAGAAAATAAGTTTGCATATAAACGGCCCAATGTAAATAGAACTGATCTAAAGTGTGTGTGTTTGTGTGTGCAACAACAGAAACAAAGGTGCATTCGTGACTAGTGCATGTTTGCACAATAACTGTATACACAACTGAAAAGTCACACTTTCTCACTGTGTGTTGTGTGCGTGATGGCTTCATGGATCTGCTTTCTTTATCCAGAGTGATGGTGTTCAAGCCTCTTATTAAATTACTTGCTGTTACCTAACAGTGTAAATTAATTAAGCACAGACAATAAAGCCATTTTTAAGCAATAAAGTGCAGAGAGATGCGCTATGTTGTAAACATTCACCATCAAATTCACCTTCAGCCCGGCTGACAACACACAGTGTTTGAGGCAGCACACTTCTGTCTATTGTGGTAGTTAAACACAAAGCAGAGGTTTGGATGTTTTGATGTTTCAGGCACTGTTGCACTGTGCACTCCATTCACATCTGACAACCCTGAAGGCTGGTCTGCAAACCTCACAGCTGGAAATCTGTGAACTTCAAAGGAATGAAACAGTCACTTGTCCAGTGCATCAACAATCAGCTGTTTGTGTCAGAGGTGCAGCAGACTTCCTCTGTGTGCAGGATATTTTAAAGACTCATATTAAAAGCAAAGAATGGGATTCTGGGACACATAAGATGTTCAGAGATTACACTCTGAAAACAGATCTTACGTCACATTCTTACTGCTCTCTAAGACATCTAATACGACAGCTGCTCTAGTGCACCTACATCATTTTCTCTCTGCTTCAGTGAATCTGGATTGTGATTTTCTACTTGTCACTGTTGGTGGTGGATGACGAATTCTAAGCATTCCATCAACCGTCACAGGTTAAAGAGACCAAAAAATGTCTAGCTATTTTATAAAATAAGAGTTTGTTGTTATATGTAGCAGTAACATATTTAGTAACCTTACAATCTACCTGGAAAAGTTTATTGAAACTACGACACAGGAACTGCTGGATGTAATATCTTGAAGATCACATTACAAATCTCAGCATCCACATTTGCATATAAATGGGTTTACAGTATTCAACCACCTGACCCGGCCTGATGAACACCAGTAAATGGAGGGCAGCCAATCATAACACAGGTCATTTACTGACATGCGTCTTAAAGACACAGTAGCCAAAACAGCCTGTGTAATTTTCAGAGAGAGAGAGGACGGAAAGTCATCAATTAAAATTTATTTCCAGCATATATACACAATACAGTGTACAGAGATGTTTGACATCCTAATGAGGTGTTTACATTAACCTCACAAACACAAACAAAAGGTCATTTTGCCTTTTAGTTTATCTTGTTCAATTTCTCTGATAACAGATTTTTGCAACACATAATGAAGGTAACAGTTTATAACAGATGAATATCAGGTTTTGTAGAAGCACAAGAGTGTGTGTGTCACTAAACGCTGCAGTTGTGTTGTTTTCCCAGCATTCACTGCTGATCGTATCCTGATTATTGCTAGTTGAAACAGTGGAATCTTGGCAGTCAACAGCCCAGCAGTGCAGCTAAAAAACCTCAAAATACACTGCTGGCATCTGTTTGAGGCTGAAAGAACTGCTCAGCAGTGAACTGGGCTGAAATTACCTCCTTTGTTTCTGACCACCTGACATGATCCTGCATTTAGGCAAACATGAACAGCAAAATAATATTTCATAGTTTAATATTTCAATTTAATATTTAAAAAAAATCAACTGCACTGGTGTATTCTACTTTATAAAACACATTAATGTTGGCTGTTGATATATCATCAACACACAGTTGCAGTCAGTACACATATATGGTAACTATACAGATATAGTAATAGATATATAGTATTAGGTATACTATATGATCTTCTAGTGGAGGGATTGTACCTTATATATTTCCCTAACGCAATACAAGTTTAATAAAAAACACAATACTTGTAATGTGTGTATTAGCTGTATAAAAGCTATAAGGCTTAAGAGCTTAAGGGGTGTTGTTGGGCACAACAAACAGTTCAGTGAAAAGTTTAGTTAAAATATATAATAAAAGCCGTCCTACAGACAAAGAGGTTTGATTATTTCTTCTATGTTCTCCTCTTGTTCTGTTCTCTGTGCTCTTCTCATCTCAGTCATGAGTGTGCGCCTCATGTCTCCAGCACACTGAATCTCCTCTGATCTTCATCCAGATGCAGCAGGACTGTTGGTGACCTTTACATTTCATCATCAGTCTCTCTCTCTCTCTCTCTTTCAGGGTCCATGCAGCACCCCATTACAGACGCTCAGCCAAGCAATCTCTTAGAGAAGTGGGTGGGTTTAATCGTAATGGGCTGCAGTAAAGTCACATTCAGCACCACAGACAGCGACCCGACGCATGAATCAGAAAGACAGAAATGAACTTCTCAGCGCTTCAGAGTAACACATGTACTGTCTGCTTGTTTGGATAAATGACACGGGACACAACTTTTCCCACAGCATCACCAATAATCATTACTGTATCTTTTGAAATACAAGGACTGACATAACGGTTCTAGTAGGTCACAGGAAAAGGATCAACATTCCACTCAACCAATCAGATGTGAGGGACAGTGCTGGAGTTGAGGCGACAACGTTCTAGTCAGAAAATTATTTCCCTCTGATTTCAGGAGTAGATAATGGTCAAGTTTAAAGATATGAGATCAAATTCATTTATAATGTTTATTTGACACAAATAATGTAGAAGCTCTTTTACATACATGTCAAATTTAAATATTTCTCAGGAAGCAACAGACTTTGAATATGAACTGAGAGATGTCAATGTTGAGCTGCCTTCAGTTTAGCTGCTTCATAGCTGTCTACTGTAAACCCTCTTATGGCTGTGTTTGTGTTACTCATGTACTCTCTACGCTATATAGTGTACGCTATAGTGTAGTGTATCATGTACGCTATAGTTCAGAATGAGAATGTCATTTTCAGCTGAGATTGAGACAAAGACTCAGATGGTTGCTGAAGTATTGCTAAATGGATCAAAACGAGCTTGACAGGTTTTATGTGCGAGAATCATGGCTGCACAGTGCTGAGGGAGCTGATGTGTGAGGTCAGGTGGGTCTCGCCTGCCTTCTGTAGCACCCATCAGCTTTATTCACTTCCTCAGACGGTAATAAATGGCTCGTTTAGGCAAACAGGCATATTAATGGCTCCCACTACCCACTGTCAGGAATGTCTGACATGGAATGTGCTGCCATGCACAACTTGAGCATCTATATAATACTGAGGTGTTGTGAGTGGTTACCAGGGTATTGCTGTATGGTTGCTAATGTGTTGTGAGTGACAGCTAGGTGATAACTTACAGCTCAAGTGTTTTCTATGACACTCAAGTCCGAACACTTAAAGTAACAAAGCATCTGTTCGCATCAGTCAACACTACACTAATACATACTGTATAGTTATAAACACTATATATTCAAACACTAATTTGAATGCTTTAATACTTATAATACTAACCATGATCAGTGCTTGTCTCAGCACACAGCAGTAATGAATGCTGAGCACAGAAACCACAGTCCGGTTTATTCAGTCAGATTTATGTATTGATTTAACTGGACAGATTTGTAACTTTTGAGTGTTCTGTTTGTTCCAGCGGGCCGCAGTGAAGCTCGTTCTGCCCCAGAAGAACCACGAGTCCAGAATGACACTCTAATTATAAACCTGCTGAGACACCTTGAGTCATTGCTCAGGGTTATTTCTGCATGCATATGCAATCTGTACTGTGTGTGTGTGTGTGTATTCAGTCCACACACACAAACACTGTACATGTATCACAAACTTGCCAGTATATAAACAAACACACACACACTTACGTGTACAATGATACTCATTTCTGTGCTTTACAGATGCATTCCTATAAAAAACATGCATTAAAAAATATAAATTACATAAAATAATATTCAAATGCGCTAAAATTTCTCTTTTATTTTAGCAAATTAATATTCACTCATGGTGGGTTTACTGTTACTGCTAAAAATGTATTTTTCCCACTTTGTTAAAATATCAAACAACATCTACTGCGGTGAAACGTGTCATTTCTGTGTCACTAATGTTGGCAAATAAAGACTAGACATAACTGTTCCAACAGCTTTAGGCATGAAGACATAAAAACAATCAACAACAATGTTGAGAAAGTTTCCTCAAGGTCTTGCCGAAATCACATCTAAAAACATGCAAACACAGTGTTGCAGAGCAGCAGATCGCTGGTGGTCAGACGGCCGGCTGCTGTCTTGCACTCTGAGCTGTAATCACACTCGTCTGTCTGCGAAAAAATACTTAAATGTGCCTGAGAGACACGACTTTCTCATTTACACACCACCGTCTGCTTCAGTTTAAACTCCTCCAAATATCACAGAGACAGAGAGAGAGGAGAACCACACGACTATCAGAACAGATCAAACCAGACGGTCCAACCTCATTACGGCTGAGTGAGGCCCACACAAAGGTGTATGCAGATGAGTGAGAGCCAGTGATTGAGTGAAAATTACAAACATCAAAGCCAAGTGTAGTAGACAAAACTAGACCAGTTTAATCTCTGATCTGTGGCTTGTTTTCATGGTCAGGTTCACTCACTCTTTAACTTGTGGTGCTTGCACAGCACTTATCGTACTGCAGGTTGGAGATGTGAACAAATCCCCAACCCAGAGTTAACCCAGAGTTAACAAAATGAATTTCATTTCTTATCAGTTTTAAATGAAAAACATATTTATACTCTAAACCCCAGTTTCACAGACAAACCTTAAGTTAGTCCTGGACTAAAATTCATGTTCGAGCTGTTTTAACTCAAAGCCAGTTGCACTGAAATATCTTGAAATTTGTCAGTGCTATTGTTTTGTCTCAAGATACACATCAGTAATGTTTTTTCTAAGACACGTTTATAAAAGCGACTTAAATGCCCTAATTAAACTAAAAGACCGAATCCTGGTTTAATCTAAACCCTGTCTGTGAAACCTAAGTGTATTTATACCAAGTATATTTATACTTTTCCTATTTATATATTCCCTCAATATTTCATTCCAGGTGATAGGATTGTAAGGACGGTCCAAACATCTAAGAGATCTGGGAATAACAAACAGATCTCATCTTCACATCCTCCATGAAAGTCTTTTACCTCTAAAAGTGATCAAACCAAAATTCCACATATTGAGGTGCCCAACATGCTGCACTCACAGCCAAATGTCCCATAATGCCGTTCTTCAGGCTGTCTGAGTGGCCATGAATAATTTGTGTCAGGCGTGTGAGTGCTGGTGTCAGACCTCTGGGCTCTGGACACAGATGGTCGTCTCTGTCGTCTCCCGCGGCAGCTGCCCTGTGTCACGTTAGCATAGCTAATCACTGTCAGACACTTCATATCTACACATGCCAACATTCCTGACTGTACTTCCACCAATCCCCCTGCTGCCAGGTCTTGTTTTGGAAAATAATTCTGATTGAACAATGTTACAGATCCACTGTCCATCCACTGACTCTGTCACCCTGGAGTTCAAACAAACCTTCTCACTTTCACCTTAACAACACTTACTGCAGCATGAAGAAATATGACAAAATGTGCATAAACTATAATAGAAAAATGTTTCTCGAATTGTTAGTCAACGGCCCTCTGATTGGCTATGATTACATTGCAGATAAAGCTGAACACTTTTGTTCTTAGATATGAGGCATCTGTCTGTGTGCTCTAAATCTCACTAATATATTTCATTGAACAGTGGATCCCAAAATGAGTCCCAATGAGTTCATTTTGAAGGAACTTAACACTGTGGCTGGTTTGAGGCTATGGGGAACACCTTTGGAGTGACTGGTGTCTGAATCGTATGTCTTGGCTCATGGTGTTTGACGTGCATCAGGTGTACCTGTGAGTATATCAGGTCACCTGTAGAGCGTGTCCTCAGCTGTTTTCTTCAGGAGCCATTACTATGAGGTCACACACAAATTCTGTGTTGTTAGCTGGGGTGAGGAACATGAGGAACATAAGCGCTCAGTTCTCCACAGAGCTGAGTGCACACATGGCAGAAGCTTCTCACTGAAAAAGCTCCGTTCTTATCTGGCTGTCTGGCTGTCTGGGCAAAGCCTAGGCACACTGCTGAGAATTTCTCTCATTTTTAACAGCATTTGCAGGAAAATTATGCAAATATGGAGGAAATGTGAGAGTATGGGCATGTGAGGATGCTTCCTGTTAATGAGACACTTGCGTTCAATCTCTCTTTTTGCCACCAGCAGTGTGCAAGTATGTGCAAGTCACCAGCAGTGTGCAAGTATGTGCAAGTCACCAGCAGTGTGCAAGTATGTGTGCAAGCAGTGTGCAAGTATGTGCAAGTCACCAGCAGTGTGCAAGTATGTGCAAGTCACCAGCAGTGTGCAAGTATGTGCAAGTCACCAGCAGTGTGCAAGTATGTGCAAGTCACCAGCAGTGTGCAAGTATGTGCAAGTCACCAGCAGTGTGCAAGTATGTGCAAGTCACCAGCAGTGTGCAAGTATGTGTAAGTCACCAGCAGTGTGCAAGTATGTTGCATGTTGTTATTGAGTTTTGGCTATGGGGTTGTGTTGAAGCACAAACACATGTAGCAGCTGCTCCCCTCGGCATGGCGCAGATGGTATTGCGTTACCCATATCATTAAAGGGAACGTCTCTGGGTTATGTATGCAACCTCGGCTCTCACTGCCATGCCCTTCAAACAAAGCTGGTGACACGCTCTGCAGGTGCCCTAACATACTGACAGGTGCACCTGAAGATGCCACCTGAAAGCATTCCTTATGCAATTAAACCAGACGCTGTGTCTCATTCCCTTTCGAAGGACACTATCCTGGGTGTGATTTTGTTCCCCACACGTGGGATAGAAACGCTGATTTATTCACTAGTTGTTTCTGCTATTTCACATACATTAAATCTGCAACTATAATGGAAACCCAGCTAAAAAGTTCAGAGTTAAATGCTTTTTGTCTGAACTTTTCCTTTTCTCAGCACGTGTTTGTTCTTGTTAGTCGACTGCGGTTTCCCTCCCTTAATTGTTCTGGGTCTTTATTTAGTTAAAAGACTAACATTGCATGTAAACCATGGAGGTGTGCATTCTGAACTGTGAGGAAGCAACAAGCAGAAGCAGAGAGACAGAGAGAGAGAGAGAGAGAGAGAGAGAGAGACAGAGAGAGACAGAGAGAGACAAAGAGAGAGAGACTCTCAGTCTCAGACACAGAAGTAACATGATCACACTGACCTTGTCTCATGAAACATTAGATTGTCTATTCGATTCATTTGCTTCCTTTTTATTTCTGGATAGGCCCTAATCTACTCATGGGGCGGCCAATGACCTGTTGTTTCCTGTCTGCATCACTGAGTTCCAGAACTCAGTACCATTAGCCTGTTTGTTCTTCTCAATACATGCAGGGAAGGAGAAAGCTTTAGTGCTGAAGTCTCAGTTTTGGTGACCAGTAATTAATAGAAAATTTACTACAGGAGATTTGAGGGTGAGATTCAAACCCACATTATCCACATCAGCACATGAGCGTCTTTTTCAAACCTCTGGTGTGAGTCGGTCCTCTCTTGCGGCCCGTGGAGGAGCTGTGTGTGATGTTCTGGAAGTGTGTTATTTCTATGTTGGTGTTGGTCCGGAAACTGTCATTAAACCTCTGCATCAGGGCCTCAACGCTCTCCTGATCCTGGTCCACTGAAACACACACACACACACCTCTGCTAAAAATGCATTACAGAGAGAAGCATGATTTACTACATGAGAAAACACTATAGTCACCATTATGTATTTCTGTGTAAAAAAGATAAAAAGAGAAATTAAAGAGAAATGAAATCATCCGAGCTTCACACATCAGTTCATTCATCTGGTCTTTAACTCGCTCTCTTCACCTGTTTGTATCTCTTATCTTATCAAGAACATGCACACTCAAGATAAACACTGTTCTAACCAAGAGCTTAATAACCAGCTGAAGTCCTTAGCTGACAAACTCTTACACAGACAAAAAAACATCTTGATGGCTAAACGGCAATTTTACAATTGTTGCATTCATGTCACTGACACCAGCAATGGTCAGACTATTGTTCCTGCAGTTCTTACAAAAGCAAACACCTTATTATACATTTACTTTTACATTTGTATTGAGGTTCAAAAGGGTTGATTTTAGACACTGGGTTTAGTGCACTATAAAACGTATATTTGTTTTTATAATCCTTTTTTTTCAGTCTTTCCTCTGAAATGTTTGGTGTTTTCTTGGGCGATAAAGAGACTTTTATTAAATGAATCTTATGCATGACTCTGTTGTCAGAGACTCAGAACTCCTCATGGAACACCTGTGACCCAACCGAACATGTTCTGGACCATTTGCAGCACAGCAGAGGCATAAGAACACAAAAATACTCCCCCTCTCATTGTCTTTTCAGGAAGCAGCGGCAGCAATTTATCTCCCACCTCCATTAGGAAGCCCAGAGCTTCTCCCCACAGCCACCACTGTATCACAACTTCAATTAAGTTGAGATATGCAGAGGGCCACTCTCTCTCTCTCTCTCTCTCTCTCTCTGCAGAGGTATAATGGCTTTTGGACAGGAGCGATTTTTTCTCTGCACTGCCCAGGCCCCTGACGGAGAGGCTGCAGATGGATGAGGCTGCGAGTGACCGCCTGCGAACTCTGCTGGATATTTATTTTCCTGAATTTCACTGTGTGCTTCTGGTCTGCCTAATTAACATCTGCTTGTCTGGGAGCAGTTTCATGTGTTTGTCTCATTTGTATTCACAAAACATAAGTTCAATGTGTAAAACCTTTAATCGTGATATTACTGCATGTTCAGTGTGATTCACCTGCTGTTTGTATCTGTAGGACCCTGAAGCTAAACAGCCAAAGAGCAAAAGTTGTGCCATGCTTTAAATAATTGAGCTGCTGGTGCGAATACATCCAGAAAACCCCTAGCCCTAACCCTTATCCTCAAATGACCTTCGTCACAATATACATGCTGTATGTTTCAGCTGATTATACCAGCTGTGTGTGCAGCTAATGTTGCTTAATTTAATAAATATATTGATTTATTATCAATCTTTTGGTTCTTCTATGTGATGTTTTGAGGTACTGTATTGTTCTTCTTTACTGTTTTGTGCTGCTAGTAAAGCAAATTCTAATCAACACATATATAACACCATCACTAATGTCAACCCTAAAACACAGAGTGATAAAACATCTGCTGAAATCCTGCTGCCCATGTGGATCTCTCACCATCTGAATAAACGGACTGGAACTCAGATAACACACAAACGCATCTAAAGGGAGAATACCTTATATTTTAGTGTTTTTATACACCACAAGTTATGAACAATATAACATAACCCTAAATGGGTACAAATCTGTGAAAATTTAATGGGTACAAATTTGTCCCCAATACACAAAAAATTAACTCAGCAGTTCAGCTGCTATCTGACTTCCAGTTACACTGTGTGTCCAGCATGAACCCATAACCAAAGCAATCAAGGACAATACCTCTTAATTCAATTTGAAGCTCTCCGCCAGTGTTGATATTGCTCTTGTACACTCACTGGGGCCTACAACACAATTGTGGAAATGTTCATTTCTCTAGATTCATTTCTAATCGCTCCTTATGTGTTTGGCAATCAAAAAGAGAGCTGCACGCCAATGTGCTGAGAGACATTGTTCCTCAGCCATGGGAAGCTGCTTTGTTAATAAAAGATTTTACAAAGATTATTGCTCTCCACTGATCAGAATACAGCGGAAAACATTTCTGATAAAAATACAAAAGTATGACAAATACAAGTGCAATTTGGCAAGTATGATACTTAAAAAAATATAATTTTAGGAAACTTTTAAAAGCTTTTGAACAAACCACTCAAATTCATTTTATTTGACCAAATTTCCACCTGTCACTTTAAAGCCCCAAAATCACAGATACAACTAAAAATCAGCCCCAAAATCACAGATACAACTAAAAATCAGACCGATCTTCTACACAATGATATGTTTTAAATTCTTGTGATCATACTTTATACGATATTGTAAATATTTAGAAGTCCAAGTTACACGATTTCATCTTATTAAAAAGTGTTTAATAATCAAATTCCCAGAAAAGGGCTAATGATACATTACTGAACGCTGTCCACACTGTATTACTAATGCTAAAGCAGCATCCAGCACACCTCGTAAAGTTTTAGAGCTGGTTGGTTTGGATCAAACCAACTATTTATTAAAGAATTTGTTGAAATCCCTGCAGATGAAATATTTGCTGGCTGCTGAGAAAAGGTACCTTGTACCTGTTCATTGTACATGGCTAATTAAGCTGCAGCTAACCAAACAAATGAACTTAAATGAAGCCTGGCCATGACTGAGGAGAACTGCCCTCAACAAAGTTAGTTAACACCTGCATGCATATTTCATGTGCACTCTCATGTTTGTTGTTGGGACCCTCTGTTGGGATTAGAGATGAGTGTGAATCTCAGGTCTGATCATTCATCTGTCATGGGTCTCTTGGAATCCATCTCACCTGTGCTGTCACAGGTTATTGATTAGGTGCTTATTAATGCTATGTGTAGCCTTTCAAGGATCTTTCTGTGGCTGTGTGTGTTCAAAGATGAGGTTTGTTGGTAAGGTTGTTAGGTTTGTTTGGTGACTGTTCTAAACGTCCACCTGTGTGATTGTCAGGCAACCCAAAATGGGACAATTTAATCAACCAGCGGATTCTTACTCTGCAAACTAAACATGCTAGAGAAACTCTGAAAAATGTAAACCTTTCATAAGGTTCAAGGGTTGAACAAGCAGAAGTGAATATGCAGTAAGGCAGAACTTATAAGTTCAATATAACCCTGAACTCCGAATAAAGACTGAAGCAGATTAATATCCAGAAGAGCAGAGAACCAACTGCTTCATCTTAATAACTGCTGCCATGGGGAAATTAATAAAAGACAGATCACTCATCCAGATTAACAGCTTCATGTTTTTATATTTCGGGGCTAGAAGCAATTTTCAGTGTAATTCTGTGCTGCCTTAAAATAGCCCGAAACCCCAAAACAACAAACAGCAGAGATTACAGGAAGTCAAGACTACAGCAGCAGATCCGTTATTTCTTCAGGAAAATGCTTTTTGTCACTGTCAAACAACCCATGACAGTGCCAAAGTTTATCATAAAAAAATGTAAAAAACTAATTCAACACACTGTGGTTGGCACAAACCGTGCTTCCTGTGTTACTAAGAAACGAATAGCTAATATAGACGGGGTCATATTTTGCCTTGTATAGTTTGAGTTTTCAAAGATCTGAGATGTTATGAAACGTGTTCATGTTGTTCCTGTCTGCCTTACTGTAAGAGGCTTGTGTTTGTACCTCTGCTGAACTTCGCTCTGAATCTCTGTTCTCACTACTCTCTATTCTCATCACTTCCTGGTCTAAATGTTATTTGTTTCTATATCGATTATATTCAATAATCAGACGCCGCTAGCTTTTGATTTTTATCCATTATAGATAACACAGTTCCGTTAAATTCACGCTAGCTAGCTAGCTTATCTTTTGTGTTTACTGTCTTTTCTCTCCTGTGTTTCATCTATTTTGAGTTTGTCAAACTGCGGTAAATTGGAATAAATCAACAAACACAGTGAGTCATGGCATCTTCTGTTACTGTTACATGCACTGTTTGTCACGTGTAGTGTAGCCTCTGTCAGCGCTGAGGGCACGTGTGATAAATCCAGGGAGATATTTAGGCTGAGGGAGATTTCAGAATTAAACTCTACTGGAGAATAGTAAGAGTGATTCTGACTCTGGATGTGACTCGGCCTCGGACACATTGTTCCGTTCCAGTTGCAGATCCCCGCAGCAGGAAGGTTTGCGACTGAGACAACATAGCCACAGGACAAAACCCAGCTCTCCTGTCCCGATTACCTGTTTCAAACAGGTTCTCCTCACTCAGTGATGCATCCACTGCGACACCGGTTGAAGGTGCTCTAGTTATCAGAGATTCTATCATACAGAACCATGAAAACAGAGAAACCGCCCATTATAGTCAAATGTTTCCCAGGAGCCAGAGCCCCCGTGCTGGGTCAATCTAATCATATATTTAGTGAGATTATTATACATTATTATACAGCACAAATGATGTTCACCTCTGTTAGTCAAAGATCACTAAAGATAATATTGAAGAGGTGTGTGAACTTGCTAGTACAATGTCAGACACTGTAATATGCTCTGACCCCTCCCTGATTATCATAGAGATGAAACACATAGCAGACTGTCATCACTAAAGAGCTGAATGTCTGACTGCTGTTGGCAGAATAACACAGGCTTCCACAGACCTGACCTGTTGGAAAAAGATGGCCTCCATCCCCTCTGGAGTGGTGCTGATCTTCTATCTAGAAACCTGGCACACAGTCTTGCTATTAATACTATTAATACTTGACTTACTGGGGCCCAGGTCAGAAAGCAGACAGACTGTTTTAACCAACCAGCTGTTAACTGTCACGTCACAAAGAACACATAACTTACAACACAAAATCACCTAAATATCATAATATATAGAGCCTGCGTTTCAATATTACAGACACAGATATTACAGATATTACAAAAGACATATAATACAGACAAGCAATTAATAAGGCTTGGTTTGCTGAATATTAGATCTCCCTCTACAAAAGTACTCTTTGTTAATGATCATAGATCCTAACCTAGATGTGCTCTGACAGAAACATGGCTAAAGTGAGACGATTACATAACATTAAATGAGTCTATCAAATCGACCTATTATATATAATATCATATACGATCTATCTATCTATATATCATCTATCATCTATCTATCTTTATATCATATCAATACATGTCATAACCGATCACAAGTTCATCATGGAGTGCAACAGGTCTCATACTTAGTTAGTTTTCACTGCTATGCTGACGATACTCAGCTGTATATTTCTTCGAAGCCCACTGAGATGCGTAAGTTCCCAAACTAACAGACTGTATGTATAGTCAATATTAAAACTTGACTCGACCTTTCTACTACTAAATCTACTACTAAATTTTTTATTGCACCAAAATCTTCTACAGTGAGGTCAATAAGTATTTGATCACCCTGTGATTTTGCAAGTTCTCTTACTTAGAAATCATGGAGGGGTCTAGAATTTTCAGCATAGGTGCATTTCCA